>JALPQI010007295.1:0-50146 GCA_025490895.1 Thaumatotibia leucotreta | reverse complement strand
ATATAGTAATGCTAATGGAAAAGCTACCACCTACTAAGGATCACACAACAATAAATCAAAAACTTTAATTATAATTTATATGTATTTGCGTGAGAAATATGGCTTTAATAAAGTACAAAGCATAAATTATAATAGTATTAATTTAATCCTTTTAGTGAAGAACTCAAGTAATTTTTCTCATAATTATAATTGTTCAACTACTTTCTAAAATTTTTTACACATTTCAAATAAGGATTTACAAAGACATTGACATTCTATGGCATATTTCGATTTTACACATAAGGATGTGAACTACTGTTCTATCATTTGGTGTGAACCTGGCTTATAGGTGATTGTGACTACACTGACTGCTATTTAGACATTGATTATTTCACATAATCTCTAATGCTACATTTCTCTTTACACAGGATATACAGTGATTATAATGAAGATGGCAGCATAGATATTTTGGAACAGTGGGCCGTTAAACACAGATCTGAGTACAATCACATCTCTTTAACTGCCAACAAGACCAGTGGAAATCGACATGATGATGAAAAGAACACTATACACTGGAGTCCAAAACATTTCAAACATGTTATACAGTTAAGGGAAGAAGCCTTAAATTATGGCAGAAAAAAATGGGCTGACTTTGTGTTTGTAAGTGTAACTTTGTATACTAAGTCAAAAACAAATTCGATATTCTTCGTTTGTGATAACTGTAATTATCTCAAAATGATTATTCTATGGCTTTGCGAAAAAACGCGTAATATATGTTTGGACATGGACAGCTTTGCAGTAGACCTCAAATATTTTCGTTTGATATCTGTTTTTTGACATTTACAAGCATACTATATGATGAAATTTTGACCTGTCTGTCTACCTCATGCGCAATTTGTTATTCAGTAGTTGAAGTAATGGTAATATTTTTTTCGGAGTATTCTATATCAAAAAACAATGTTTGTTACAATCTTATTGTAATTCCAGATGCTGGATGCTGATGTATTCCTCACAGAAAAGCAAACACTTAAATCTCTAGTCAAAAAAGATGTGCCTGTGGTGGCCCCAATGCTTGTCTCTGATGGCCTCTACTCCAATTTTTGGTTGGATTTTATCACTTATTGTTATGGCATCCTGTTTTATTTGATGCATGACTCCATTCTTAAAGGTGCTTATTTCTTTTGAACCCAAAGGTAGTTGGGTGATCATAAACCCCAGCTTCCAAGAGGTTCTGCTTACATATTGTAGTTCTGTTAAGTGTGAAGATGCTTTTTTATTATTATTTGTTAACATATCTTACGGATTTTCGGCATTTTTTTTTGAGTTATTAATTTTTTCTCACTTGGCAGTTCTACTATCATTATTTTTGTTCTAACCTTTTAATGTCAATACAATAAATTAAAGTAACTACTCGCAAAATGTGCTAAGCTAAATAATAGACTCGTCAAATTAATCTATGTTGTATGCAACTATCTATAAACATAGTATTTTAAGACTTCATGCATAAAGCCTGCACCACCATGCTATGCTTTCTGTTGCATGTGACAAAACCAAAGTGTAAACATAAAAGCCCTGAGAGCATAGACCATAGCCAAGTTGCCAATCGCTAACGCTCAGTAGCGTTTCGCAGTTTTCTCTCTTAGTCACTCTTTGTTATTAGTGCGACAAAGACAAGTTGCCTTTACGATTGCGGATATATTGTGATTTCCACTTACTCGTATACACGGTGTAACGTCAGCATTCCGAAAGATTTTAATGCTGGATTCCTGACCATATTTAGAGTCTTTAATGTTATATAAAATTTCGTGGATTCGGCTTGGTTTCAGAGATAATCAACCTTTTTTCGAAATAAGTTTTTCGACGTAACTCGTCATTTAACTTCTTTTGGATTACAATGCTACCACAATGTGTTCTAATATTACCACACCTTTTGCCTAACAATCAAAAAATACGAATAGACTTGACGAAATAACCTCTACCTAAAAAACACATTAGGTCACATATTTTTTGTTTATTTTGATGTCTAGAATGCATAGTTAAAATCTTTCGCAATGCTCGTGTAACACCGTGTATACAGTTCGGTTCTGATACCAGTATCAGACCTGAAATTTCAAACAGCTGCAGCAATTTCAAACATATACCCCACCCCAGTAGGTATAGAGTTACGAATGATCATCAATGAGAGGCATTCTGGTGCATTTTCTTACGCACCCATCACTTGATAAATGATCACCAGTGCTCGGACAAGTCATCGCAAAACAAATGCAAGACTGCAATAGAACAAGATCAATGAGTCGCATTATGTACAATATTATTTAATTCTATTCTTTAATGATATTTATGACTGCAACCCAAAATTATTAGGTATTTCCTCTTTTCAATTGTTAATTGTATTTATTTGCACTATATTTAGGAACATATCGTCGGTTGTAATATGAATTAATGTAACCACCAAAATGACGAAATTGAGTTAAGTATACCGTTCGACTGCAAATTTCCTGCTCTATCGAACGGTGTATATAACATTTTGATATTCGGAAAAAAATGTCGAATACGTTAACAAAAACTTTGCCATTTTATTAGGTTTCTACGTTTTTTATAAACGTATGTAACGGTTTCAAAAAATCATAGACAACATTTTAACGTAAGTACGAATTTATAAGTGCAAAATACGTCCTTCCTAATGTACTCACCATATTTTAATAAATGTCAATGCTGTAAGCGCCATTTGTATTGTATGGCTCATAAGCAATTCGGCTTCAATTTGTGAGTTACACTAAATTACGAAATCCACTTTTGATGATTTTCATTAAATTATTAACGTAACTCCAAATTGTTTTTAAAATATTTAACGTAAGCACCAGCCATTTCCCGAACTACAAATGTGGTCGCAGTTAGTAACTGTGCATTAAATAGACCTCTCAAAAACAAAACAAACAAGATAAACATCATTTAAATAGGATAATTAACTAAAAAGATACAACATAATTTATAAATGTCAAATTCGTTTTTGGGCCCTCCTGAAAAATCGTCATTTGGTGGTTACATTAATTCATATTACAACTGACGATATATTAAGAGATATCCATAATTAATCAAATAATTTTATTAATTTAAATTATTACCAGCATCAGATAATAATATTAAGTCTCGACTCTACAACAGTCTTGTTCCGTGTCAATATCTGATTCTGCGATGACTTGTCCGAGCACTGATGATCACCCATCGCTTCATCACCATTGTTATTCCCAAGCTTTCTCATTGCTTGTTAACCTTTTGTATAGGTACCAACAACTTATATATCGGCACCGCAGGTCCGACGCCAAAGACCAAATAATAAGTTACGGTCCGCAGTGCAACACAGACCTACATGCATGGCTGTAAAGTTTTTCATTTGGTACCTATTGACTCTTCAGTGAAGTGGAGTCTGAGTGACTGAGTTTTAGCTTCTGTATTTGTCATCGCGTCGAAAAGGATAAATCCGTATTGTCCGGTTATCACCCTAAAAATAACCCCCTTATTCATAACGAAATAGTTCTTCGGCTACTACGGACCATATTTTTACGGGTTCGTTCGGAAACCACTCTTACCCAAATGGTTTCGATATAGCTCCAAGGCTCATAAGCCCATTATATTCTTTATTCTTTCGTGTTCTCATTGAACAATTCACCTGGGGCGTCTTTCCTTTCACTTATGTCTGATACCATGTGAAGGGTCCACGGAAAGAACATGTCTAGTCAATTCAAATTACAGAAGGAAAAACCTTACTTTTAACTGAATAAGGTGTAAATTTGCCCAGATTTTTTTAAGAACTGGGCATGTTTTTTCCGTGGACCCTTCATATATGATAGGATATAATCATACCACTTTTTCTGACGCGTGTTCAGACACAAGACTAACTAGTATTTTAACTATCTCTAATAAAAAAATCACATTGCAGGTGCGGGATGACCGACAGCTATTACTATAAAAGGACGGACGACTACAAGCCAATCCTAACAAGAACCGAGGTCGGCTGCTTCGAAGTTCCCATGGTACATTCCGCAGTGCTCATTTCCTTAAGGCACAAGACCTCTGACTTGCTCACCTATGATAGTTCTAGAATAAAGGACTATGATGGACCTGAAGATGATATCATAGCGTTTGCCATCAATGCTAAATATCATGGTACAGTATTTACTATTTTTCGTTTAGTCCATTTCAAATACGAATGCCCGATACCATTCGAAACTTTTGTCATTTAATTGGTACACTACAAATTGACACGTGCCATACATCGATGTATGCAAATATCACGCCGCAAAATGGTCTGGACAGGTATCTTTTGTTATCACTGATTCTATTGTTAACGCCTAATGACTTTATCAAGTGGAATCGGGCCTTCGTATATGAAATGGACTTTGCCTACTCGATCTAGAAAAAAATGGTTTAATCCTACACATGCAGTACAGCAGCCCATCATTCAATCAGAATCCTAAGATATACTGTGTATTGGTTACTGGACATCGTACCGCTCAAAAATATCGAATAAAACATTTTAAACAGACATCTAATCATCACAAATTCAATAAAGTAAGGACCACAAAACATAATCATATCATAATACACAGGGCTAAATGTTCACCCCTGGAACTGTTTTACTAACTACTAATACTGAGCCAGTCGAATTGTGTCTCATCGAATTCGTATGCCAGTGACACATATGAGTGATCGAAAAGATTGTACACTTAGTGCGGGCTGCACTTCGGGTCACTGTTAAAAAGTTCGCTTAAATATTTATTGCATGGGAATTCTCATAGTTCAAATCTACTTGGTTGCTTTGGTTGGGCTGGCAAGTATGGCTGGTGTAACCAACTGTGTGTCTTACGCCGGCGGCACAATAGTTTTGTCATAGAGGAGTGAGAACTGGTTTATGCTAGTGGAAGAGGAATTCAAGGTTATTTTGTTGGCGTATCATTGGCATAGGACTAACCCCCTTATTCATAAACTTTATTTCGGTTTTATAAATATGTCTGTAAGATAGATTGTGACAAACAATACTTAGGAGCTTTTAAAATTAGGAGACGTTTGTGAATAAGACTTAATTGGTTACAGACGTTTCATCGGCGAACGTGTTAACCCTTAATAGGGTAAGGGTAATATATTTACCACCTCATTTTCAAACTTATTCTGTCACTGAAACGTGTCAAAGCCAATGAAATTTTGGTGTGACTGATGCCCTATGCCGGGTTAAGTCAGTATTATATGAGAAAAACATTATTTCCAGGTATCAACCTAACCGTCTGCAATGACTACCTCTATGGTTTCGTCCCCGTGCCGCTAGAAGATGGCGACGACCCGTCTCAAGACACCGAACAACTACTCAACGTGAAACTTGAAGCCATCAGCCGAGGCTCGCCCCTTCCTCTATTAGAACCCTTTAAACCCCTCATACAGTATCCGAAGCCGTGGAAGTTTGGGTGCGATGAGATATTCATGATTAACTTGGAGAGACGGAAGGAGCGACGGGAATTGATGGAGAGGAGTTTTAAAGAGCTTGGGTTGGACGTTTCGGTGGTTAAGGCGGTTGATGGCAGGTATGTTCATGTAACAGACCCCGGAATTCTGGTAGCATTTTTGAGCTGTCATAGGGACTTCTCGTTTATCGACTACCGATTATACATATGTATATCGATAAATACAGAATACAATGTAAAATAATAATTATGATTACAAGTAGAAGTTAATGATAGGCGGTCTCATCGCTCATGAGCGATCTCGTTTAGATAATTTTTGAGTGGAGAGTAAAAGCCATAAGAAATCTACGAATATTAATAATGATTAATAAAATATTATTGTTCAACTTTCGTATGAATGTCGGTTTTGGTTACAACCCTATCAGCATCCGGTAGGACTAGCCATTTCCGGCAGCCATTGCTTTTTTCGTCGAACTTGATTGAACCCACGCTGCGGTGTTTTAAATTAATTAAAACTAATATAAAGCCACATTTCAGTATGTATAATCGATAGTCGATAAACGAGAAGTCCCTATGACAGCTCAAAAATGCTACCAGAATTTCGGGGTCTGCTTACTATTAAAATGATAACTGTGTATTTTAGTGTCAGGAGTTTGCATGTAATTTACGCTTTAATTGGAGTAACAAAGAAAAAACTGCAATGTTTGCTGTTTGCGATAGAACTGCCTTTTCAAAACATACAATCACCACCAAACTACAACGAAAATATTAATTCTTTGTTTGCAGAAATCTGGACCTAAATGATTTACGAGAATACTCTGCCACAATAATGCCCAACTACTTGGATCCCTATCATAAGAGGTAAATCCTAAATTTTATATTATACGTTTCAAATATTAATGGTCTATCGAAATACAGGATTTTATTTCCTAGGGTTACATCTGCAGGTTGCACATGAACATGCAATGCCATAAACTTATCATCTGTTTTTATTTCTATAGTATAGTATAAGAATACTTTTTAATATGATTTCAGACCGATGAAAGCGGGCGAGGTTGGCTGTTTTCTGAGCCACTACTATATCTGGGAAAAGGTAATGTTGTGTGATATAGATAATTGTGTGGTGTGATAAGTCTCGCTTTTTGACCAAATCAATAGGGTTAGTCTGCGACCACATATAACATGGACGTCTAACGCCAGCTCAAAAATGACTATTAACATACTCAGTACAAGTAAAAAACGAGAAGGCGCCTCACGGCGTCATACTATCGCACCAACCATTCATTTATATCGTGATCGTGATTATATCGTGCTAACCGTTCATTTGTAAAACTCTAGGTCGCATCTGAGTCGTTTACTAATTCAACGCCTCTTATTGTAGAATAATGATAATATGGTATCATTTACATCTAGGGGATCATCTTATTAAATTCTTACTAACTGGCTGACGAGTACAATCGACAACACAGCTGTGGATACAGACAAAGTGCCAGAAATATGTATACACACCTTTATGTCCTCGCATTAAAGTTCTGTTTACATATTTTTGGCACTTTGCCTGGGTTCACAGGTGTGTTGTTGATTGTACCAACAGATGTAATGAACAATTTTTTCCCTTATTTTCACGCATACGTCCGACTTTATCTTTGTCGCAATTAGTTACAGTGCAATTAGTACTGAAGTCCGCTGTGACCTGTGTCAGTAAAACAAATTCGGAAGTTTCCATGAAAAGCCGAAGGGAAAGCATCATCTATAGTCTGCTAGATTTCAGAATGAACTTTTGACAGTTATAGATTAATCTTTATTAATAAGAGGGTACGACTCACCATTTTTTCGACTGTATATGTAAACTGTCAAATGTTCGTTCTTCACAACTATACACAGCTGTTCGTTTGTTGCAATACAGATAGCGAAGCAAGGCTATGGCACGGCGTTGGTGTTGGAGGACGACATCCACTTCGCGCCATACTTCCGCTATCGCTTCCAGCTGTTACTACAGGAGCTCAAACAGCTGGACTGGGATCTCGTGTACGTACAATACAGCCCTGCGTGGCACAGATAAGTAAGGTTACAGAGGATGACATTATCTCTACGCCGTACTTCCGCTATCGCTTCCAGCTGTTACTACAGGAGCTCAAACAGCTGGACTAAGATCTCGTGTACGTACAATACAGCCCTGCGTGCCACAGATAAGTAAGGTTACAGAGGACGACATTATCTTAGCGCGTTACTTCCGATACCGCTTCCAGCTGTTACTACAGGAGCTCAAACAGCTGGACTGGGATCTCGTGTACGTACATTACAGCCCTGCATGGCACAGATAAGTAAGGTTACAGAGGACGACATTATCTTCGCGCCATACTTCCGCTATCGCTTCCAGCTGTTACTACAGGAGCTCAAACAGCTGGACTGGGATCTCGTGTACGTACAGTACAGCCCTGCGTGGCACAGATAAGTAAGGTTACAGAGGATGACATTATCTTTGCGCCGTACTTCCGCTATCGCTTCCAGCTGTTACTACAGGAGCTCAAACAGCTGGACTGGGATCTCGTGTACGTACATTACAGCCCTGCATGGCACAGATAAGTAAGGTTACAGAGGACGACATTATCTTCGCGCCATACTTCCGCTATCGCTTCCAGCTGTTACTACAGGAGCTCAAACAGCTGGACTGGGATCTCGTGTACGTACAGTACAGCCCTGCGTGGCACAGATAAGTAAGGTTACAGAGAACGACATTATCTTCGCACCGTACTTCCGCTATCGCTTCCAGCTGTTACTACAGGAGCTCAAACAGCTGGACTAAGATCTCGTGTACCTACAATGACCGCTTATATTTCTAGTTATTATGTTTCACGAAAATTTTAAATTCAATCTCTACTAAACATTAGTTGTTGCCTTTACAGCTACATCGGTCGTAAAATCCTGCAAAGCGACGACGAAGAATACGTCACCGAGCACACAGTACGACCGCTTTACTCCTACTGGACGCTCGGCTACCTACTGAGCGCTCGTGGCGCCCGTAAGCTATTGGCAGCATCTCCGCTCACCAACATGCTGCCCGTGGACGAGTTCCTGCCCATCATGTTCGATCAACACCCAGAGTGAGTCCCAGCTAGGGTTAGCAATTAGAATATTCGCTCCATTTTAGTAGTCAATGAGATTTAAGGTACTGGACGCTCGGCTACCTACTGAGCGCTCGCGGCCGCAAGCTGTTGGCAGCATCTCCGCTCACCAACATGCTGCCCGTGGACGAGTTCCTGCCCATCATGTTCGACCAACACCCAGAGTGAGTCTCTCAGCTAGGGGTAGCAATTAGAATATTCGCTCCATTTTAGTAGTCAAATAATGAGATTTAAGGTACTGGACGCTCGGCTACCTACTGAGCGCTCGTGGCGCCCGCAAGCTATTGGCAGCATCTCCGCTCACCAACATGCTGCCCGTGGACGAGTTCCTGCCCATCATGTTCGATCAACACCCAGAGTGAGTCCCAGCTAGGGTTAGCAATTAGAATATTCGCTCCATTTTAGTAGTCAATGAGATTTAAGGTACTGGACGCTCGGCTACCTACTGAGCGCTCGCGGCCGCAAGCTGTTGGCAGCATCTCCGCTCACCAACATGCTGCCCGTGGACGAGTTCCTGCCCATCATGTTCGACCAACACCCAGAGTGAGTCTCTCAGCTAGGGGTAGCAATTAGAATATTCGCTCCATTTTAGTAGTCAAATAATGAGATTTAAGGTACTGGACGCTCGGCTACCTACTGAGCGCTCGCGGCCGCAAGCTGTTGGCAGCATCTCCGCTCACCAACATGCTGCCCGTGGACGAGTTCCTGCCCATCATGTTCGACCAACACCCAGAGTGAGTCTCTCAGCTAGGGGTAGCAATTAGAATATTCGCTCCATTTTAGTAGTCAAATAATGAGATTTAAGGTACTGGACGCTCGGCTACCTACTGAGCGCTCGCGGCCGCAAGCTGTTGGCAGCATCTCCGCTCACCAACATGCTGCCCGTGGACGAGTTCCTGCCCATCATGTTCGACCAACACCCAGAGTGAGTCTCCCAGCTTGGGTTTGCAATTAGAATATTCGCTCCATTTTAGTAGTCAATGAGATTTAAGGTACTGGACGCTCGGCTACCTACTGAGCGCTCGCGGCCGCAAGCTGTTGGCAGCATCTCCGCTCACCAACATGCTGCCCGTGGACGAGTTCCTGCCCATCATGTTCGACCAACACCCAGAGTGAGTCTCCCAGCTTGGGTTTGCAATTAGAATATTCGCTCCATTTTAGTAGTCAATGAGATTTAAGGTACTGGACGCTCGGCTACCTACTGAGCGCTCGCGGCCGCAAGCTGTTGGCAGCATCTCCGCTCACCAACATGCTGCCCGTGGACGAGTTCCTGCCCATCATGTTCGATCAACACCCAGAGTGAGTCCCAGCTAGGGTTTGCAATTAGAATATTCGCTCCATTTTAGTAGTCAATGAGATTTAAGGTACTGGACGCTCGGCTACCTACTGAGCGGTCGTGGCCGCAAGCTGTTGGCAGCATCTCCGCTCACGAACATGCTGCCCGTGGACGAGTTCCTGCCCATCATGTTCGACCAACACCCAGAGTGAGTCTCCCAGCTAGGGTTTACAATTAGAATATTCGCTCCATTGTAGTAGTCAAATAATGAGATTTAAGGTACTGGACGCTCGGCTACCTACTGAGCGCTCGCGGCCGCAAGCTGTTGGCAGCATCTCCGCTCACGAACATGCTGCCCGTGGACGAGTTCCTGCCCATCATGTTCGATCAACACCCAGAGTGAGTCCCAGCTAGGGTTAGCAATTAGAATATTCGCTCCATTTTAGTAGTCAAATACTAAGACAAAACGTCCATTTGCAGCCACTATGATAGGCTCAACATATTTATTGTTAGATTTTTTGTTTTATTTTTATTTTGTTTCTGCTGTGTGTTTAGTAATTAAGTAATTTCGACCTCCGTAATCGTGCTATACAGGTAAATTCACGAAAGCTGGCACGAATGGATCGAGTAAGTGACAGAAAATATCTATGTGTGGATGTCTTAATGACAGTAGATACAGGTTGGTATAGCACGGCCGCATACACACAATGATAGATGTCATTCATTTCATTCATTCCATTCGTGCCAGCTTTAGTGAATTTACCTGTACATTGGTTCAATAAATTATTTCTACATATATTATTCTACATGAGGTATTCGAATTTTCGAATATTTTTTATAACTGAAAAATTTAATATTCAATTTAGACACATTACACTTTACTGCAACGATTGCTATGTTTTATTTCTCATTCCGTCAATATCGTCCATCAATACTATTACTTGAAACGTTTTCTGAAGTATCGAGACATACTTATACTAGTACTCCCTAATAAAATAAGATTTCCCAAAATGAGCCAAGCGAATAGTTCATCATCATCAGCCTATGATAGTCCACTGCTGGACGTAGACCTCTCCTATTAACTATGCGTATAAACGCATTTGGAGGCAAATGCCCATAATCGCTACGCTGGGCAAGCGGATTGGCGATCGCAGTAATGTGTCCACTATGATGACGTTGCTGCCCATTATCAATCTTTTATCAAATAGTGGTCAGAGACACTTCAATCTCTTAGTCGACTCTTACGACACCCGCAGGAGGAGTTGGGCTGGTGACAAATGTATTCTTACTGCCGTCACCACAAGCGAATAGTTAGTTAGGATATAACTGCACTGCACTGCATTTGCAACAATATCATTAAGCAACATATTAATATAATATTTGTTTTACAGTGACACATGGAAATCCTACTTCCCGAACCGGAATTTGCTCGCGTTCTCCGCCGCGCCTCTGCTCATCCACCCAACGCACTACACCGGCGACGAGGGCTACATCAGCGACACCGAAGACTCGTCCATACTCGGTCACAGTGACCAGGAAAATACCGGTGACCAGGGAAGTCACAGTGATCGCGGTGATCGCGGTGACCGCGGTGACCGCGGTGACCCGCCTGAGACGGTTAAGAACGAACTGTGACCGCTGAACTCTTTCAGAACTAAGATCCCGAGGCGATGGTCCGTTGATGTACCGAAAAGACAAACGCTATGGAAGTAAGATTGTTTTATATTTTCGTGGTATCGTGAACTCATAGATTACTATTATTAGATCGTGCTTAATGCGAACGTTCAATGCCTAATCTGTAAGACAGTCAAAAATTCATTTCATATTTGAACCATTTTAGCAGTCCATAGATTTCATGAGGCATCGTATGCATTCGAGAGTTAAGCGGTAGGATAGATAATTTTCATATACAAATAATGCTCTCGAAATGGTCTCGATCTGCTTTGTTGGTGTTGTTTTTTACCTTAAAACCATTTTTTTCCAAATTCGGTAAGATCGTTTTCGGAGCAAAACATACTAATGAAACCTTGAAATTTGACAAATAGCAATTCTTTGTTTATAGAATTAGAAAAAAATAAAGTGTCAACGTTTAAATTTCTACCTGTATCTGTAGTAATCTTTAGGTTTACACTTGGGTGGATAGCGATCGCTCTGACAACGCAAAATTAATATGGACTTGATCAAAATACGCAATACTACAATATATGTATGTTTAATGTTTATGAAACTAAATATGAACTTTCCTTGACGAAGGTATAGGATATAATTTAGGATATTTTACAGTGCCATTGCAAGTGTCATGTCATGTTACTTTTCTGGTCAAAAGAAGGGGGAAAAATGAATTTACTACTACACGCTAACATATCGTTATATTAACATATAATCTACTATTATAGTTGCGCCATAATATCATGGGAGCTCCTTTGCATAACAATTGACTACTCTGTTTACATGCGGGTGAATTTTTTCCACCCCACCTATTAGATTAACTATCGACGGCTTGGAATTTTATTTGCACTGAAAGAAACACTCTAAGTAAACCTTATGTCTGCAATTGGCTATGTAAAGTTTTCCGAAGGTATGGATGTTATATTATTTATATTCCCTGATACCCGTCGTCTATAAGGTTCAAGAAAATGTTGCTCTTTTATTTTTATTTCCTATAAATTGTTAATAATAATTTTGTAAGTGAGTGACGTGACATTTGTGCAGCTTTATGGATGAATAGAGCGCAATGCGTTCGTCCGGAATCAGTACAATGAAATAGAGAAAAAAAATCTGTCAACGTCAATGTCACTCCTGTCATTCAATTTTTTTTTCTATTTTCATTGTACTTGTTGTGGACGAAAGCATTAAGCTCTGCTCATCCATAAAACTGCACAAATGTCATCTAACTTAATTAAAAAAAGATTGTTAACAAAAAATTAAAGAGCTGCATTTTCTTGAACCTTAAGACGACGGATATCAGGAAAAATATAATATACATACCTTCAGAAAACTTTACATAGCCAATTATATTGGCTATTAGTCAAATGATGACGGTTGTTAATGAAACGAAAGAAGTGGACTGTAAATAAATTCGAAAATTAACCGTTACGACGAAAGTATTTTGAATGAGAATACGTTAGGATGGGTGAGCAAGAACGTTGTTGCTAATTCAAAATTACGGGAAACTAAAGCGAAGTGAATAAGGTTACCTTCTATTCCGGATGCTGGAGATTGGATCCCAGGCTTTGCTGTTCTGCTGTCGGTTCAGATCGGGCTCCTCCGGCCAGCTAAAGTCACCTAAATCGTTACCTTCAGCATCCAACTTAGCCTAGCGTCCGCCTTACAGACACGGTCTTGAGGGTTCCTTAGCACTTGCTGCTTCCACTATTATAAATATGTTGACTGAGCTACGGTACGTGTCAATGGTGTTTAAATTCTAATACGAAAAAGTTACGAAAGCGAGAACGGTGTTGACTTAACGACGGTTTTAAATCACACACTGACGTTTTCGCCAATCCAGTTAGGGAGGGGGGAAACGTCAAACTTTTAAATTCTATATTGGCAGTACTGCCACAATAAACCGAAAGGTTGCAAACTTGAACATTATCCGCCTACCAAAATACGACAGTGTTTTAACCCAGAGAATACTGGAAAAATACGAACGAGAAAATGAAACTAACTAACCCAAAGGAAAGACGACACGACACATTTATAATAAAGGTTAGACGCTAATACCGTTGCCGTGCGAGTCTCGAGCGAGGCGACCGCCTACCATCAGATGACCTGACGCGAGAGCAAGAGAGGGAACGAGTGTCACAACGAGAGCGGAAGTTAGCTTGACTACAGGAACGAGAGTAATTTCGGAGGCCAGAGCACCGACAGAAGGGCGATAAAGACGATATAGAGATAGGCGAACCGACGACAAGAGTAATAGCGACAGCGATAGTAATGGTGAGCCCGAGAATTAGAATGAGAGTGACAACGAGAATGGATGTGAAAGCAAGAGCAGATAGGCAAGCGATAATGGAGAATAAAGTTATAGCTGAGAGGGATTGAGGCTGACGAGAAGATCGAGCACAAAAAACGAAAGGCGAGGCGAATCGGGGGCGAGAGTCGGAGCGAGAGCGAGAATCGGAGTGAGAGCGAGAGTCGGAGCGAGAGCGAGAATCGGAGTGAGAGCGAGAGTCGGAGCGAGAGCGAGAATCGGAGTGAGAGCGAGAGTCAAAGCGAGAGCGAGAATCTAAGCGAGGGCGAGAATTTAAGTGAGAGCGAGGGTCAGGTCGAGAGCGAGAATCTAAGCGAGTGCGAGAATCTAAGTGAGAGCGAGAGTCGGGTCGAGATCGAGAATCGGAGCGAGAGCGAGAATCAGAGGAAGAGCGAGAGCCAGCGAGAGAGCGAAACTCAGAGCGAGAACAAGAGTCAGTTCGAGAGTAAGGAGCGACTTCAGTGGTGGCAGCACCACCCATCAAGAGCCATCCGAAAGCACTGTTAAGGGCAGTTGCCTCACCGCAGTCACCATTGATCAGGCCTGGACGCAACGACGAAGCGAAAATGTTGACGCTCAACAGCATGTCAACAGGTCCTGGGGTGTGAAAACCGGGATCAGCAAGTTGCAGGTCCTTAGTGCGGTGCCGTGACGGAATGTCGATGTGTTCAGTTGGCAGATCTGGACATATTCTAGGCAACAGATAGGCTTCAATTGAGAATGCGGCTTTGACCTCACCAACACTTGGTCGCACAACTAATGAAACTAAGCCCTGTGGCTGGGCTGATGCCTGACCTATACCATCAACCGCGTACCTCCCATGTATGACATTGATACCTAGTTTCTCAGCACAACTCTCGGTTATAAAGTTACACCCACTAGCACAATCCAATACTGCCCGTACAGGTACAAGACCACCATGCTTATCTCTAACCAGTACCTTAGCAGTAGCAAATAGAGTAGGGAACACACGGGTATTTGCTAACATGGATAGCTGGGTCTGAGAGTCCACAGGTGTCTCTGTATCCACAGACAAGGATACACGCGAATTAGGTCGGTTGAAATGCAATAGTGTGTTGTGTGAAAATCTGCAATGCTCACACCGCTCCTCCGACTTACAAGCCTTCACTGGATGTGAATCTGCCAAACACAAAATACACAACCTCTTTTGCTTAACTAAATTGAAACGGGTGTCTGGGTCATATCCCAAAAATGTTGGACATGATTCCAGCTTATGTCCTTCCCTGCACAAAACACAACATGGAGCAGACACAAACAAAGCTGTCTTTGCCCTACTAATAGGCCTATTGATATTAGATTGAGCGGAACTGGCAATAGACCCTGTAAATCCTGCAGTATCTAAAGCTCTATATCTCTTTTCTATAAAATCCTGCAATTCACTAAACACAGGGATGTCATCCGAGTTATGCTCTAGCTCAAATTGCTCTTTAGTGCTTTTATCAAGCTTCGACCACAGTAATTGCACAAGCATGAAATTAACATCAGGTAACTTAAAGCCTTTCAATATAGACAAGTTTTCATTAAAAACCCTATGAACCCGCTGCAGGTCACTAGGCCGACATCCCTTCACCGCTTCACATTGAACTAACTTTTCATAGTAGGTTGTTGCTATAAGTCTAGGTTTATTATATTGCCTATATAATGTGTCATATGCCAAGTTATAGTTGTCATCATTGACAGGGTAATTTTTTATCAGATCATACGCCTCATTTTGCACACTCGATAATAAATAATGCAACTTCTCAACTGGCGCAATATCTGTGCGTTTATGCACTAGAGAATTAAAAAGTTCGATAAATGATATCCAATTCTCAACCCTAGCATCGAAAGGCTTAATCTGTAACTTCGGCAATTTTGGCATAATAAGTTGTTTCGTTTTCGTAGTTGCGTCTTTTAAATCCCTCATTAAGCGCGCTCTTACTAACCTAAGTTTTGTGTCGAACGTCGCCGTGTAACTACAGATTTCCCGATGTTCACTCCTCGGCATGGTACTCAAAAGCTTTATTTGAGCATCATGAAAGTTTTGAGCTATAGAAGTTAGCTCAGATTCATCACACAAAGCTAACTCCACATCCGACAACATTTCTAAATACTCTATGCGCATTACTGCGTAGTCTCGTGCAATCAACACTGGGTTAACACCAGCATCTGCCTCCATTGACTTATCACCGGGTCCCATATTAACTCAATAATAAACAAAACACAAACAAACAACAACTAAGTATACAAAACTTAGCTTGGAAAATCGAACCAGTTGATGACAGACTGTCTAATTTGACAGTGACACTGACACAAACGAAAGTGTTGGCAGCAATAAACAGCAACGTGAATGATTGAATGAACTAATTTAAACACCACTACACGATCAACTTTCTTGCTTACCCACAAGTATTTTTACAATTCCTACCCTAATTTTTTTTCTCAATGTTATGACAGGAAAACAAATAAATGGATTCCAATAAGTGACTAAGCGAAAAGAAAACGATAAAACCAGAGGTCACTTATCAAAATATCCGGTTCGGAGAACCAAAAATGTTAATGAAACGAAAGAAGTGGACTGTAAATAAATTCGAAAATTAACCGTTACGACGAAAGTATTTTGAATGAGAATACGTTAGGATGGGTGAGCAAGAACGTTGTTGCTAATTCAAAATTACGGGAAACTAAAGCGAAGTGAATAAGGTTACCTTCTGTTCCGGATGCTGGAGATTGGATCCCAGGCTTTGCTGTTCTGCTGTCGGTTCAGATCGGGCTCCTCCGGCCAGCTAAAGTCACCTAAATCGTTACCTTCAGCATCCAACTTAGCCTAGCGTCCGCCTTACAGACACGGTCTTGAGGGTTCCTTAGCACTTGCTGCTTCCACTATTATAAATATGTTGACTGAGCTACGGTACGTGTCAATGGTGTTTAAATTCTAATACGAAAAAGTTACGAAAGCGAGAACGGTGTTGACTTAACGACGGTTTTAAATCACACACTGACGTTTTCGCCAATCCAGTTAGGGAGGGGGGAAACGTCAAACTTTTAAATTCTATATTGGCAGTACTGCCACAATAAACCGAAAGGTTGCAAACTTGAACAACGGTATAACACACGATAAGATTTCAATATTGTGAGGCTTTACCCTCCTTAGGCCCAGTTAAATAAGGGAAATAACAAACATTTGTCATTGAAATTTTAACCTACTTGGTAGGAAATAAAGTTATGTTAGTATTAATGGCCCTTAGGACGGTAAACACACAATACTAGGTACTACTTACTTACATAATAATGTGCAGTTCCATGCTTTTGGTAATTTTAAGAAATTGGTTTGTATTTGTGATATGAGTTTACTACTAGTATGTATATTTTATAAACTAAACAATGAAATGAGTTTAAATATCACAGCAATATGAATTTCTACTTGTTATGGAATGGACACCCGACGGTCACGTATTAATTATTACCTCTTAATTGATATGTGGTATTTTTGTGATCTTTACTCGAGTTTTATTTGCTAAGGCGAAAAGCATTTATTAGAATAGGTATATGAAATTAAGTATATCATTCATTATTAATATATTGATAATTATATCCGATCTTATATTATATTTTTCTATGTGCCATATAACTTTAAGACTAATGTTCCTAGAACTCTCTAATAGTTAATAATAAATGTATCAAATACTAAATACACGAGTTTTAATCAGAAGCCATACCGATTACTTGTCAGTTGTGTCATTAATTTAGAATTTGTATTTTTTTTACCGTTTTGCAAATTTCTAGTGTTATGTGCAATTGCGAACAAAATGCTAAAAAGTATCATGTTCCCAAGAAAGTACTTAAGAAGGCGTCTCGCAAAGATGATAGTGATGTTCTGGTCAACAAGATTAGTTTAAATATCAAGGTATATTTCAACTCGTAATTATTTTTCGACAACTCTGAACATAAATATAATACAAATCAAGAATTTGAAATTAAATAAAACTTGATATTTTCTAGTTAGGGTTTGGAGATTTCGGATTATTCCAGTGGAAATGGCCTTTAATGGTGGTCGACATTAGCAAGGTTTACCTCTGCCACTGTACCTTAGGTAAATGCCGAACATTTCTTTTTGACATCATCTCGCGGCTGCCATATGAATATGACAAACAAGAAACGAGTGCTCACGAGGCCGAACGTTCGCTTCACCACCTCAGTTCCTTTAGATTTTTTGTAACAAGTAGCGTTAACATTTAAATACCAAGGGTTCTTTTCATAAGGAGCACTATCGGGAGCTGACGAAGTGTGTAACCGCCGTAAACAAGATGGCCGACACACTCGCCAATCACATGTCCCACTGGCCGCCCGACCGCTGCGAATTCGAGAGAGACGACGTAGAATACTGCTATGGAACTGAACAACATTCTGCCAAATGTTCTAAGGTCGTCAGAAAATACGTAGATTGTGTGCGGAATATAATTTTTTTGAAGTTTAGATGCGATTCATGACCAAGAAAATAAAATAGATAATCGTACTCACGTTTACGTGTGTCTTGTTTCGTATTGTCGTATTATTATCATTATTACACATTAATGAATTGCCTAGAGGTTAGTCTTGAACAGTCAGTTTGTAGCAGGCAAAGTGGCGTACTATGTTTGTGGTATACTCTGAACTATTTCGTTACTTAGGCCGCTACAAAAAATGGTACTCCAAGAGCACATTGTACCTTCCCTATGGTATTTTAGTCAACGTCAAATTAACCAAGTGTTTATGTAACTCTGTAATTTTCCCCAGTGGTTTTTACGAGTAAATTAAAATGTTTTTGTCCGACTGAAATAAATACTTGACCAATTTTTTAAATTATGTACCTTCATTTGAACTTTTAACACAGTTTAATATAATGACTAGAAACGTGTTTGAGTACCTGAAGGTGCGTTCAAACCAAAAGAGCATTCGCTGTTCTTTCGCCCGTTCTATGAAATCAACCAATCACGTTTTGAGTAACGATCGAATTTCGTAGAGTGAGGGGTTAGAATAGCGAATGCTCTTTTGGTTTGAACGCACCTTGAGACATTCAACATGTCATATTTTAATACTAACCTCAATTACCTATAGGTAGGGTAGATATAATAATTATTAATAATTAAGCTATAGGTATGTAGTTCCACATTGCGCGTAGAACCGATGGCCGTTGGGGCGGGAAGGTTCTTGAGTGGCGGCCACGTACCGGAAGGCGTAGCGTGGGTAGGCCCCCCACAAGGTGGACTGATGATCTGGTGAAGGTCGCAGGAGTCCGCTGGATGCGGGTGGCGCAGGACCGGTCATTGTGGCAATCTTTGGGAGAGGCCTATGTTCAGCAGTGGACGTCTTTCGGCTGATATGATGATGATGATGTAGTTCCACGAGAGTTGAAGTCACGCACACAACAACGTGTCATGAAAATACAAGGGGAATTCGAAATTTATGTTCTTTTCTCGTACTGTTGATAGCAAATCCAATAGCAACTGTAAGATTGTCCAAAAAGTTTATTCAACGGATTTGCTTCAATACTTTGACCCAAGTCGCATTCAATCTTCATGCACTTTTTATTTGCAATTAGTACTTTATTTAGCTGTGTGTGTTATCATCAGAGGGCGGAATTGTTCATGGCAAAAATCAAATGTCAATAGAGTTGGAACGTAAAATGTTATCGACATTTCCAGCTATCGATAAATTTGGTGTTATCTACATTTCTGTCTTTAATATTAACCTCTTTGATTAGATATTCGACCTACAATTTGATTTTGACCTCTTTGATTAGATTAAAAATATATTGTATGACATTTAATTGTAATTTCTGCCACTAGTCATTTAACAACTAATTCACGTTTGAATAAAATGGTTAATCCAAAAAGAAAAACAATCAACAAATAGATAAAGAAATATTCTTGTCTTACTTACGACGAAAACCGCTCAACAATATACTGCTCTGTAATTTTTAAATAACTAGACATTGTATCAGGGATCGGAACCGGTTTTTTAGAAAAACCTCGAAATAGCTCAATATTTTGAAATGTTTTACACTCTTTATGTAGTACTCAACATTTTATGTAATTATTAACATCGAATTTTTGAATTACTCCATTCTCCAAAATTCCGAAGAACGAAAAAGAACGGAATTCGAACCGTTCTTTTGTATGGAGAAAAAAACAGTATCCGATCCCTGCATTGTATTTACTTATGGATTTGAGGTTTAGTTTTGTTCATAAATAAATAAAGATACGCTTGGTAAATACATTTCAGTTTAATCGATGGTCGATAAAATTTAACGTTCAAACTCTAGTGACATTTGGTTTTTGCCATGAGCAATTCCGCCCTCTGGTTATCATTCCCCTGAACCCTGGTGAAACTTGTATGAGCCTTTAGATGTCATATACCAAAAAAATACCGAGTTCCTCGACGTCGGAGATGGGATTTTACCCGATGTCCTCAGCTGTCGCGGCTGTGCCTTATTAAACACTCGGTGACTTGCATCACCTGCGAAAGGTGAGGGCATGTGTGCAAACCCCAACTCCGACGATCATATCTCGACGGCTAGTCTGACAGAGTTCAAAGTAAACCAATACTTTGATTTGTTTTCCACAAAAAAGGACTTATTATTTTGTTTTTAATCAAGAAAATAAAATATCTCCCAAATATCTCTATTTGAAAGTCGTGTAAAATTGTACTTGTCAGTGTCGCCTCCTATATTTTGGTAATTTAACGCACCCATTTCCAAAGCTGTCCGTTCCGCCCTCCGCAGGGAACTTCAAGAGTGGCGGCAAAGCAAACGGGGAGGGCTGTAGCTGCCCCAGGGGGTAAACGTTACATGAAAAAAAAATTAAAGAAAAAAAAACCTTTTTAAAAACAAGCTTTTATTATTTGTTTATAAAATGAACTAAAAAGTTAAAAATAAATTAACTCTAAAAATAAATATAACACTTTGTAACTTGATTGTAACCTTTAACGACAGATAAGCGTCTTCGTCTAGGACAAAATAATTCCATATTGTACAAATTTATTTAATTTTAACACTAAAACTTTTCACCATACATAATTATTCAATCTCGTCCCTTCTCTTTATCATAGTCCCCATTTATAAATGAAAGCGTGTTACATTTAATACAACACAACATTTTCCTCAAGCTATCACAATGTAACACGCTTTCATTTATAAATGGGGACTATGATAAAGAGGGGGGACGAGATTGAATAATTATGTAAGTATGGTGAAAAGTTTTAGTGTTAAAATTAAATAAATTTGTACAATATGGAATTATTTTGTCCTAGACGAAGACGCTTATCTGTCGTTAAAGGTTACAATCAAGTTACAAAGTGTTATATTTATTTTTAGAGTTAATTTATTTTTAACTTTTTAGTTCATTTTATAAACAAATAATAAAAGCTTGTTTTTAAAAAGGTTTTTTTTTCTTTAATTTTATTTTTAACTTTTTAGTACCTCTATTTTTAATTCGAGATTTACTACGACGTAGTTCGCAGCGCGTAGCAGCGTTATTCCGTTATGAAGTCCGTAGTTCGTTCACATGATATGTAATATGTACTGTACTGATTTAAATATCAATAATGTTGAAATTATGTAATCACTTGTTAGTTATTTGTAACGTTTCTCATTCTATCCATTTCTTTTAATGCATCAACATTTCAAAGTTTATTCGACGTCAACTTGGAGCAGTAAAGTTCTTCGATTTGAAGACCTGAGGCCTATTTCTCGAAAGCTTGTAACTTGTAATACAAGCGGAAGTCCTTATCTAGTGAATAGTGTCAAAAAGAGACTTCCACTTGTATTACAAGTTACAAGCTTTCGAGAAACGGGCCCCTGCTAAATACCTAACTCGGCTTAATAATACCTTAAATACCTACGCGAACCGATGGTACATCGCTATCGTATAGTTGAGCACGTCTGTAATCATCATCATCATCATATCAGCCGAAAGACGTCTACTGCTGAACATGGGCCTCCCCCAATGATTGCCACAATGACCGGTCCTGCGACCTTCACCAGGTCATCAGTCCACCTTGTGGGGGGCCTACCCACGCTACGCCTTCCGATACGTGGCCGCCACTCATGAACCTTCCCGCCCCAACGGCCATCGGTTCTACGCGCAATGTGCCCCGCCCACTGCCACTTCAGTTTAGCGATTCGGAGTGCTATTTCGGTTACTTTGGTTCTGCTGCGGATGGTCTCATTTTTAATCCGATCACGCAGAGAGACTCCTAGCATAGCCCTCTGCATTGCCCTTTGGGTGACATTGAGCCTTCTTATGAGGCCCATTGTAAGCGGCCACGTTTCAGTACCGTATGTCATCACTGGCAACACACACTGATCAAAGACGGTATATATTCGTCTTCAAACACCGCGGAATATTGGACGAAAATATGTGTCGTAGCTTCCCGAACGCTGCCCGACCGAGTCGGATTCGACGATTGACCTCTTTCTCGAAGCTGGACCTACCTAACTGGATAGTTTGTCTTAGGTATATATATTCGTCTACAACTTCGAGTGTAAAGTCTCCGATTATTACGGGAGTTGGTGCTACATGGGAATTTGACATGATTTTCGTCTTATCCATGTTCATCCTAAGACCAACTCGCTTGGAGGCTTTACTGAGGTCAACGAGCATAGTACTTAAGTCCTCCAAGGTCTCAGCCAAGACTACTATATCGTCAGCGAATCGAAGGTGAGTGAGGTACTCGCCGTTTATGTTGATACCCAGCCTTCTCCAGTCCAGAGTCTTAAATACATCCTCCAGTGCAGCGGTAAACAGCTTAGGGGAGATGACATCTCCCTGCCTAACGCCCCGCTGCAGCAAAATAGGCTTCGAGCTCTGGTCTTGGAGTCGGACTGACATTGTGGCGCTCTCGTACAAACACTTCAATACCTCGATATAGCGGTAGTCGACTTAGCACCGTTGGAGAGACTGTAGTACTGCCCAGGTTTCGATCGAATCGAAGGCTTTCTCGTAGTCCACAAACGATAAACAGAGGGGCAGGTTATATTCTTCGGTCTTCTGTATAACCTGGCGAAGCGTATGGATGTGGTCTACGGTACTAAAGACTCTTCGGAAACCGGCTTGTTCGGGGAGCTGGAAGTCATCAAGCCTGCGTGCAAGACGATTCGTACTGACTCTTGAAAACAGCTTATAGACATGGCTCAGAGGTAATATGGGTCGGTAGTTCTTCAATAAAGCGTTGTCACCTTTTTTGAAGAACAGTACCACCACACCTCTGTTCCATGCCTTTGGCGTTCTCCTTTCCAGTAAGACGGAATTGAACAACTCCTGAAGGGCCATAAGGACGGTTTACCACCCACCTTCAGAAGCTCAGCTGTAATTCTGTCCTCCCCAGGTGCCTTGTTATTTTTGAGCTGTTCAAGAGCCATTCTAATAATTCCTTCGTCTGTAATACGGCCATTTTATTTTTAGTGATGTGACCTATTCCTCCATTCACAAGTCCCTTAGCAACGTCAACGTTAGACCTCAACATACCATTCAGCCCTCAGCACGTGCTCACCTTGGCATTGGGTCATCCATCCAATCAATCATATATAATTAATATGGGACGAAAGCAAGAGACTCGTCAAGACGAATCAAACGAGACCGAACTCGATGGGGTTGCGTCGTTTAATTACGGAGTTCCTATGGCCACCTTCCAACTCCAACATCAGACCCAGGTGACCATATAGTATCAAAGTACTCGTCAAGACTAATCCAATGAGCTCAAACTCGATAGAGTTGTATCGTTTAATTACGGAGTTCCTATGGCCACCTTCCGGCTCTATCATCAGACCCTGGTTACCATATAGTATCAAAGTACTCGTCAAAACTAATCCAATGAGCTCAAACTCGATAGGGTTGCATCGTTTAATTACGGAGTTCCTATGGCCACCTTCCGGCTCCATCATCAGACGCTGGTTACCATATAGTATCAAAGTACTCGTCAAGACTAATCCAATGAGCTCAAACTCGATAGGGTTGCATCGTTTAATTACGGAGTTCCTATGGCCACCTTCCGGCTCCATCATCAGACGCTGGTTACCATATAGTATCAAAGTACTCGTCAAGACTAATCCAATGAGCTCAAACTCGATAGGGTTGCATCGTTTAATTACGGATTCCTATGGCCACCTTCCGGCTCCATCATCAGACGCTGGTTACCATATACATATAGTATCAAAGTACTCGTCAAGACTAATCCAATGAGCTCAAACTCGATAGGGTTGCATCGTTTAATTACGGAGTTCCTATGGCCACCTTCCGGCTCCATCATCAGACGCTGGTTACCATATAGTATCAAAGTACTCGTCAAGACTAATCCAATGAGCTCAAACTCGATAGGGTTGCATCGTTTAATTACGGAGTTCCTATGGCCACCTTCCGGCTCCATCATCAGACGCTGGTTACCATATAGTATCAAAGTACTCGTCAAGACTAATCCAATGAGCTCAAGCTCGATAGGGTTGCATCGTTTAATTACGGAGTTCCTATGGCCACCTTCCGGCTCCATCATCAGACCCTGGTTACCATATAGTATCAAAGTACTTGTCAAGACGAATCTAATGAGCTCAAACTCGATAGGGTTGCATCATTTAATTACGGAGTTCCTATGGCCACCTTCCAGCTCCATCATCAGATCAGCTCTATGTCACAATAACATTGCATTGTCATCCGATTTGTACATGCATTCTAAATTTCAGCTCAATCGGAAACCGGGAAGTGGATCAAATATAAGTTGCAAGATTTGATTACAGAACGACAGACAACGGGACAGGTGAAACTAAATAAAAGCTTGTAATAATAAAAGACTAGCGACTATCAATCCCTTGATTGCAAAAAAAACATAATTAAAGGCAACAAATTGATATTGGTGTTACTTTTTTACAATGCGGATAATCCCACAATGATGGTTACATCATACAGATACAGTTGAATTATCGAGAAGATGGAATTGCATATGTAGTGGTATCGCGTATTTACAATGTATTGTGTGCTATTGTGTGTGTGTTTAACGACTCATGTATTCATGTATGTAGGGGCATTATTCGACTAATAGTAAACCTAATTGTAAAGATACAAGGTTCACTTTAAAAGTGTTGCTTTAGTAATACCACTACAAATGCAATTCCATCTTCTCGATAATTCATCTATACAGATGTGCTTACCATAGAAAAAAACAACTGCGAAAGACTCTGGTTGTCACGTGATTCGAACCCGCTTCCTCTGGATTGCCGGTCCAACGTGCTTCCAATTAAACGTTAGGGGTTTGGGAACCTATGGTCTACTGGGAAGACTACTTTCAGGAATCAAACTTCTTGTTTAAATAACAATAAAACGAAAATGGATTATCATGTTTTATTAACCGAAAAAGAAACATTTTTTTTCTTATACATTATTTTCCACTTACGAGACTTAAGTCTTGACAGTTAAGTGAAGATACATAATTATACTTTTGACGATTTTACAAGTAGGTAGTAGGTAAGTACGAACATTTTAAGTAGGTATTATCGTTTTATAGTTGCAAAATATTTTTGTGCGTATCTTTTCACAACGAAAAGTTCAAATCAAAAATTGAATATAATCTCCGACGTTTTTTTTGCATCTATTAGGACTATTATTCATAGTTAGGTTTTATGTCAATATTATTAATCTGCGATTAGAATGGACTGAGGTACTAATAAGAATATGCCAACCAAAGTTGTGCAACTGCAACTCTATTTTAAATCGTGTTTTGATAGTGTGCTCGTAGGAGTACAATAATGAATTTATACAAAGCCAAAAGGAACATACAGACATAAAAACTTTGTAACAATTTCTTTAGGTAAATAGCCCAAATGTTTATTGTTTGTTAATATTTATGTTTGTCACTTGTCTTGTCGGTCACCATGGAAATAGTACATTACATATTGTTTGTAAATGATTTCTTCTAAAACCCGATTTTTTTGAAGAACATGAGAATAATTATCTGGTGTAGTAAACTTAATAGAAACGAATACCAGTTGGCGAAAGAACGTACACTATCAATTTACCTATTCGAAATAATATAATAGGACAGTGGGAACTATCACAGTATGTTTCTGCCAGATATTACCCAATAGACAAAAACCGTGAAAACCCTTATAGTTCGCCGCTAGCACACAACCTAATCTGGAGAAGGTCGATGATGGTCCGCGTGGGACGTCCTGTCATGCCGCGGCGCAGGTACTTGAAATCGCGGCCCTTCGTGTAGGTGACGTTGTACGTGTCGAGGTGCACCCACTTGCTGTCGCACACGAACTGCCGCAGGAAAGCGGCGCAGTTCGGCGAGTCCCCGTACAGGTTCCGGGCGGTATTCATCAGATCCGTCTCTTGCACGTCCTTTATCCGGTCCGCGTAGAAATTCCACAGCGGCATTCGCCAAATCCGATCGCCGGTCCTGCTGCCCGCCACTTCGAAATCTCGGAATAAATCTTCTGCGTTCGAGTAACATCCGCATGCCGCATTGCCTAGCGCATGCTCCAACTCTTCCGACATTGTGCCAACATCGACTATAAATTCTGGCCAATAGTTCCTCGCGTACGCTAAACTGTCCGCGATAAGCAGTCTTCCCTCCCGCGCCGGCATACGAATCTTTATACTCTTTTCGTGAGCGTTGCTGATAACATCACCAAACTTTGGGCTCATGCAATTCGGCATCATCTCGCAAAGCGGAAGAATTCCCCTAATGTTAATCGGTAACTTCAATAAAGCGGCGGCGCGAACTATCGCTACCACGCACGCCGCCCCGGCCATGTCGGCTTTCATGTATCGCAACTGTTCTCGCGATCTTAGTTGTATGCCGCCACTGTCGAAGGTCACGCCTTTGCCTATGAACACCACCGGCGGCTTGCAAGGGCTCGCCCCGAAATACCCTAACTCCACGTAGAGCGGAGGTTGCACGGACGAGTGACTCAGTGCGACAAAGCCGCCCATTTCATGAGCCGAGGCCCATCCTCGCGTCTTAACATGCACGTTTATATTAAGCTCGCACAGTAGATCTACGATCATTTTAGCGAATGACGTCGGATTAAGAATGTTTGCCGGCAATTCCTCTAAATATCTGGCTAAGTTCTGGGAATCAGCCTTGATCATGCCTATTTCCCAACCTTCAAAGTCGCAGTCATCATGAAGATGCAGTTTGACTTTAGCCTTTTTATTATTTAGTAGCAGGGTTTTGTATTCGGTGAACTGCCAGACGGCGAGAGCAGCGCCTTCGGCCGCCGCCTCCGCGTTGCCGAACGATTCGACGTCGATGTGGACGGGGTCCAGGGCCTGCAGTGCGCGGGCACCGACTCCGGCAGCGGTGCGTATAGCCTCTTTATGTTCATCTAGCCGCTCCACAGTGTTGTAGGTGTAGCATTCCGTCCCTAGTCCGGCGACAGCTACGTAAGCATATTTAGGGTCTACGTCAAAGAATACTCTGGCCTCACCGAGCCTGGGGATGGGGGAGAGCTCCAACAGCTTCCACAGCCTGCCACCGTTGTCCTTGTCGTACTTGGCGGCGGCGGCGGTGAGGATGGCGCGCTGGCCGCTCACGTTCTCGTTATAGTACACGCCCAGCACCAGCCCGCGGTCCCTTATTATGCATGCTTTTGGATCGATCACTTTTCTTTGCGGTACGGTATTTCGACAGTCATTCAATGGTATCCGGAATTCTGATATGAATCGAACACATTTTTTTATAAATACTGAAGAGGTAATAGGATTCTTGAAATTTAACATGGTCAATTTTGAGATTGTGTTTGGAAAAAAATCTTACATAAATGTTACAAAATTTTATATTGTGACATGCATGGCCGCCTAGTTATGATTTTTTTCTCTACTTACTTTTTTAGGAATACGTATATAACGTTCATACATTAAACTTTAAATTAGTTAAGGTATATATTACATTTATAATAACGTAAATCACAATTTCACACAACACACAGTATTCACAATACAATCAAACTGTCGCACAAATGTCTTTTTGCATGGAACGGTCAAGATGCTTTTTTCTTGAGCCAGCTGGGAGTGTGGGTCCGCACCCACTCGGGGATATCGGACAGGATCGTCTCTTGAAGCTGTCGGTAAATTATCAATATGAGGAATGGGATGGCCAATCTCTCGTCTTTGAAGAAGTAGACCCAGAAGGCAAGCATGAGCAAGCACACGTCGACCATGTAGTCTATCGCGGACCGCACGTTTACTTTGGCTTGTTCCTCTAATTCCTGGTAGTCTATCGGTATTACTATCGTCGCACGTTCAGTTGTCTTAAGAATAATTTGTTGAGTAATTTTCTCTTGAGGTTCGTTTTGTTTGTCGCTAGGTTTAGAAGCAATTGCTTTTTCGCGCTTCACCATCTTTGGCTTAGGTTTCGCTTCGCTTTGATTTGTTAGTTTAGATTTAGCCTGTTTTGGGATAGAGTTACCGATTTTACTTTTATCGACTATTTGTTTGTTACCTATTTTATTTGTTGTTGATTTCGTTTGCTTGGCCAGTTTTTTCTGTTCAGCGGCCTTTTCCCTTTTTTCTTCTTGCTCTTCTGCCACATGCTTAAGGTCCTCCGTATTTAAATAAAGCGGCGTAGATGGTTTTTTTGCACTTTTATATTCTCTAACTATTTTGTCGTAATATTCAATGACCGTTCTACCTTCTTCTGTGATTTCGTCTTTTTTCTTCTCTACTTTATTAGTTGTTTTATGTTTTTCTTCCGGTTCGTTCGTCTCCTGAACCTTTTCCGTTTCCTTCTTTTGTAATATTTTTGGGAAGGAAAATGAAGGTTTCTGAACAGGCATCTTAGTAATTTTCTTAAATAGAGTCATTTTTTCGTCTTGTTTAGGATTTTCAAATATATCTCCTTTAGTTTCTGTTTTACTTTTTCCTTTAGCTGGCAATTTTTGATCTTGTTTTGGTTTTTCTGCTAATTTGGGTTCAGGTGATAAAGGTCTTTCTTCAGTTTCATGTGTTTCTGTGGACTCACTAGCAACTTTTTCTGCTGGAGTTTGGGAACCGAACAAACGTTTTTCATCTGTCTTTACTTGTGGCCCAAACGTGTGTTTTTCTTCCACCTTTGCTTGAGATCCAAATAGCTGTTTTTCATCAAGCTTGCTTTGTGGCCCGAATGTATGCGTTGGCTGTAGTTTGGAGGTGCGCTTTTCTTCAGGCTTTAGCCAATTTTGCGTAGTTTTAATTTCTGGTTCAACTTCTCTTCGTTTAAGTATTGGCTTAGGCACAAAATTAGGATCGGGGAGAGGCAGCGGTTTTAGAACTTCGCTCTCAGATTCCTCTTCCTCTTCTTCATCGAGATATTCTTTCGATGGCGAGGGTCGTGTGACCTTGTCCCGGGGATTATAGGTGTCCTCCTCGTTTGAATACTGGCTTCTTCTGTCCATTTCACCATTGAGACTGCCTTCATCCGAGTACTCAGCGTCTGAGGAGACAGTGCTGGCCGTGTAGTCTTCATCGAATGACATGTTCTGCCACTTGTTCATCGAAGACTCGGAGTCGTTGGAAGCCTGACGCGAGTTGAACTTGTACTCCTTGTTCTCGATCGAGTCGGTTTTAATGTAAATTTGCGGAGGATTTAACTTCGGTTCCTCGATTGGCTGATCTTCAGTCGCTCGCTCGTGGCTAGTGTGGTGTGATATGTTCGGAATGTGTGTGTTTTGGCTGTTTTGTTTTTGGTTCTTGGTTTGTTCTTCTTTCATGGCGACAGCTTTGTAGAATCGCGCCATGGCTCGCTCGTGCAGAAGCTCGGTGGAGCTGACAGCGTTGCGCAGCGCCTTGAACGGCATGATGGCGCGCGAGCTCAACTCGGGCGCCGACAGCGACAGCGGTGGCGGCGAAAGCGCGTCCTCCAACTCTAGTTGGAACGACTTCCTTTTTTCTGAAAAAGAAATAATAATTCATGTATAAAACACCCTAACACAATATCTTCTTTGTGTTGTACTCCAGGTGAATAAATTAGCAAACTTATTTGAACTGTGTGCTGAACACGGATTATCTTCAACGCTGCACTGCGTCCATTTGCGTCGGGTTGCTGTTATGCTTGTTTATATCCGACGTTAGTAAATTCGCTGCAGCAAACTCACTAATAACAATATTCGCAAAGGCAGTAGCGTGGTTTACAACTGACTACAAAATAGGTACGAGTATAACAGAGCATGCGGTCGGAGTTAACTTGACGACGGGTCTATTTATAGCCGGGGATCTAATTCAGTTGTCAAACGGTTATAAAACTTATTTGTAGTATCATCGTGGTGCAGTTTTGATATTGTAGTGTGATATCTTAAAGTTCTGTCGAGGTTCGGGTCCGGGAATAGGGGTATCGCATACCTTTGAGTCTAGCTCCGCCACCTCTCGGCGACGATAACCTGCCATTGATAGCGAGCCCATTGTGCGCTGCAGTCACCTAATCAAAGCGGTTTGTGCATTTGACGTTGCAATTTCGCTTGAAGCCAATTTGAATTCGCTTTGCTAATTTTGAAATGCCCTCTGAAATCTGTGAACTGTTTGCCTGGTTGATGACTGTAATCAACTCCCGACTGTGTAACATAATAAACTGTCCAATGATGCTCTGACAGTGAGAAGCAATCTAGTTATTAATTTAACCGAAAAGTGATTATGCAACGTCGAGCGACATAATAATAGGTAATATTTGACTATACCAAATACTGCAATAATGTTGTAAACGGAAGTAGGTATTTGGTTAATTAAAGTTTTTCACGCGGTCAACGTGGTTAGACCAGCATGATATCGGGTAAAGGTGCTTAGTTGCACGGAAGAAATGTTACGTACGCTTTCTATAAATCATCATTATTCACATCGGCTGACGTCACATTAAAACATTTGCAAAACCATAATAGATAGGCAATGAAAAGCTAAATTACACGCTCTGAGAAATATTAAGTTTACGAGTCAATAAAGCTGGTTCAATGAGCAGGAGTAGGTACGCACTTGGACTACATTCAAGTACCATAAGAGTGTTGTGAAGCGGCAGCAAATAACAAGGCAAGTGTTGCGGGGGCGGTCGAGTGGCCCGTTACCTCCCCTATTGTAGCTCGAGCGCAACCTGATAAGTTGTAGTAACGGGAATGTTTTACATACTAACGTAAGTAGGTACCTATTACCCTTTTACGTTTAGTTTATATTATAGTAAATTCTATTTAAAATAGTGACATTTAAGATATATGCTTACCGGCTTTGTCTTTGTCGTCCTCATTCTTGTTGGGGTACAGCACGAGCATGAATTCGTTACTACCGGTGGGATCTTTATCGGGCGTGATGGCCCGGCGTTTGGGCTGCGGCGAAGGCGGCGCGGCCTGGGCGCGCTTGCGGCGCGGCGCCGGCGACACCGACGCGGTCTCGCCGTCCTCGCGTGTCAGCACCTCGTTGATGATGCGAGATTCCACCGCCAGGAACTCCATGTCGACCGACCGGCCTGGGATGCGCACCGGCGCCGACTCCGCACTCGGCGAACTCGTGCCGTATGGACTCTCGGCTTTCACGCGAAACCGATATTCGCTGCCTTCGATCAAGTCGAACAGGGTCACATTCGTCTTACGGCTGGTCGTCGCCTTCAGCCACACGTTCCAGCCGCCACGGTAGTACTCGACTACGTAGTTGCCGATTCGGCAGCCGCCATCGTCTTCGGGTGGCTCCCAGTCGAGCGTGACGGACTTGTCCACTTGTCGTGTGACGGTCACGCGCCGTGGTGGGTCCGGCGGTGCCGTAATCGTCACCAAGAACGCGGCCGTGTCTTCTCCGATTATGTTGCTCGCGTGTACCTGATATTCTCCGCGGTCACTCCTGCGCGCAGAGTTTATTTTCAACATCGAAAATTTGGGCGTATTCGTGATCTCCACCCGATCGTCCACTACGATCGGCTGGCCGTCGTGACGCCACTCCACGGTCGGTGTCGGTTTCCCGACTATAGACATTTTCAGATAAACTGTTTCGTTTATTTCGTAAAGCAGACCGTCCTCATACTGGCGAGGGTAGCGCAGCTTCGGCGCCGCCTCGAGCGCCAGCCGCGCCTTGCTGACCGCGTGCCCCGCGCGGTTGGTCGCCGTGCACTTGATTTCGCCCTCGTCACTCGGCAGAGTTTGGTGGAAGATGAGCACACTTGAAGATTCCGTCGTCGTGATCGCAGTTCTCCTGCTGCTGAATATTTCATAGTCATCTTTGAACCAGGAGACAGTCGGTGCGGGAATGCCCGAGAAGTTGACTCGAAATTCGGTTTTATCATTTTCTAGGGCCGTCACGTCGCTCAGATGCTGGTAGAATATGGGCGGCTCATTGTGTGGGCGGTCGGAGCCAACGTTGAGGACGTCGGAGAGTTCGCTGTAGTCGGAGAGGCCGACGGCGTTGACCGCGGCGACGCGGAACTGGTAGCGGTGCGGGGGCTCGAGGCCGGTGAGCACGAGCTCGGGGCGCGCCACCACGGGCGGCGCCGTGCGCACCCACCCGGCCGAGCCCAGCCGGTTGCACTCCACCTGGTAGCCCTGCAGCGGCGCGCCGCCGTCGTGTGTCGACGCCGGCCAGCGCAGCGTAATAGCGTTCGGCTCATCATCGGATAGGATCGGAATGATATCCGGTTTGCCGGGCGCCGCCGGCCGTCCTGAAACCACAACGCAAACTATTCAGTTAACTAAGCTACGGTGCGTCAGCTCGTCAGTCGGCGGTGGCTTGGCATAAAACTCCTAACAAAATTAGACGCGTGATAATCGTTACATGAACCCGGACGGTGCGATTACGATTTGTTTTGTTGTGCCACGCTTTAGGAATCGCAGCGCGCACGGTTTTTAAAAATAGAAATGGAGGTTAGTGGTAGTTGGAAGACGGAGCAGGGCGGGGGTGGGTCGTGGCCGCTCGGCGGGGTTGTTTGGGAGTACCTGCGGACTTCCAGTGGACGTTTTTCCGGGGCTTGAGAGCGGGGTGTGAGGCGGAGTGTTGGTTGCCCATGGCGGCGGGCGCGCGCCGACACACTGAGCGCGGGCGCCGACTCCCCGCCCCGCGCGCACGCCGCGGCGCGCTGGGAATAACTCTGCGCGCGAGCGCCCGGATGCGATCTTGATCTGTTTGATCGATGCCTTTTCATTAACGACCGTTGCTGGGTTACGACCTTTGGCATCCGTCTGCTATAATCATAAATCTGCCTCCACTAAAACGATGCCAATATTAATTATATTATTTTTGTTTTCATTGTGTCTCGGGGCGCTTTCTCTGTTCATTATTGATCAGTTGTTTATTTTAGATATGATAACATTAATCAATGACATTTTGCTTGTGTTAATTTCTTATTTTAATAATCTTACTACAGCGCCGTCTGGCGACTTTCGTCTGAACTGTGATGAATCTGAAATTAGCGAACGAGGTGTGGTTGTCGTTTTTTCGGCTTATTTTATAGATGGCAGCTGCGACATCGATGAAGAGCTCCTGCAAATTGGATATCTCACGAAAATTCGTCTGAATCCCGTTAGATGGCACTAGGTCATTGTAATAAACGTATACTATATAGGCGAATAATGGAGAGCTTGGAATTGCATTTATAATGGTGGACCATAATATCTTTGTAGTTAGGTGGCTTATTATTACTCATATTATGTCAGTACTATACAAGCGCCGACAGAACACATTACCTTATAAACACACAATACCACTACGTATGCAATTCCAAGCTCTCGATAATTTATCTACAGTGTGTAAATCTAATACGGGCGATCAATTAAACCAGGCATGGAATTCATTAGTGTAATCATCACTTACAAGGTTTTTTTTTAATTACTTAAGAGTAATGATTAGCCATGATTAAGACCCCACAGAATTTTTCTAAGATTATGGGAGCAGCGATGTAGGTACGAATATTTGTTATTGTTGACATGGCAGTTATGTCATCTGCTTTTGAAATTAGCTGTCAACGAGTGTTTAACTCGCGTCTGTTGCTCTACATTGCGCGCTGAATTATTTTGTATGGAAAATTTTGTTGCTCTAATTTTAAGTAAAACTTATTTGAATGTACTTATTATGTCGTAAACTAACACCCGTTAAGAGCTTCGCCCGTATTAGACTTACACCCTGTATAATAAAGTCGGACTTTATTTTCCAGCAATGACAATTATATATTTCTGGGTACATCTTTGAACAGTAATGTTGTAAACATTGGTGTTTAAAAACTACTAAACTATTTTTGTTACACCTTGTCTAACCTAGAAGACTTAAAAAATGTGTAGAATTATTGACTAAAGACTGAAAAATCTTTTATATTTAATAGTACTTACATTACATCATGTGCGACAAAATGAAGTTCGATATGAGTTACGATGAATTAAAACATGTGTACCCATGTGTGTACCTAGGTATAATATTTACGAAGTTTTTCAGTACAGGTAGCCCTCCAAAGTTTTCGACCTGTCATAAAATGAACCACTTCTCGCACTAGCGCGTAAAAAGCTACCATCTGTACTGAAATAGTACATTTCGATACAAGTGCATTTTACACGTGTCAAACGACTTTTTTCATAACAAGTGCCTTAAAAAGAGAAATTTACGCACGTGAAGCGTGTGCAAAGTTTACTTTTCCGCACTAGTTATCAAAATATATAGTTATTATGTGTGAGAAAGCACTTCAAAACGCTTTGTAATCATTAATTAGACCATAAGGTCTAATTAGAGTAAGGACATGATTACTCCACTTAGCGTCCGTAATTTCCCCACGTTATGTGGGATAATTACGGACATTAGAAATGTTGTTTTTTCATCATAATTTGATTATGTTCTAATATTGAGCAATGTTGGTTAACGAAAACATAAGGAGGATTAGAGTAAAGAATTAATAATCAATAAATATCTTCTGTAACTAAATTTATTTTCGATGTTTTACCAACTGTATTATTTTAGGTGTTGGCAATAACCCACCCTCCTCTATCAGTCTAAACCATGTAACAGTAATAGTTCATAGAATACTCAGTCATCATTATAAGTAGACATTTTTCAAGCAAAATCAAAAGGCTGACAAAATCGATAAAGGTACGAATTGCTACCGATGAGCACAGCCCCTGTTTATTAGTGTAATTACTGTACCTATGCTCTAAACTCCGTTTACATTACGAATAAGTGCACTGAAGCGCAATTCACAAGACAATTTTCGGGAAAGCAGTCATGTCGTCGCCATAACACGCTGTCACTAAAACCAATTGAATTCGCCGCCTATACCTAAGCTGAATATTTCCTTGGTGTCGTTTGTCATCCAAAAATAGTTATTTTTCAATGATCCAATTGCTGAAACGTCCATGAACAAGAGTACGCCTACGCCACATCAGCATAGCCGCTCCGCCGTTCGCACCCACGCCTTCAGCACGAAGTAAGCACCTCTTTGGTACCAAAAAGTCATTTTATAACAAGATACTTCTATGTAATTGCGCCATTACAGCGTAACACCGCGATGTAAACAGATTTAACGAAAACTTAAACAATTATGCCTTAAGAAAACAAATAACAAAGATTCGGTTTTGTTCAGCAACGTTCGGGTTTCAGAATGTACCTATTCGATAGAGATTCACGAAAACTTCTGGGTAGGTACTTGCGAATCCGCCTAAGGTAGAGCTTTTGAAATCACAAGGGTTCGAAGTCCCTGTTAAAAGGTTTGTAATACATGTTCACACAGCGTGGAATTTGAATCCGCTTAATGCGTGTTCTCCATGTAACTTTAGAGAGAAGGAACCCCCTCGTTTACTAAATCTACGGACTGGGAGTACCTATTATAATTATCTGCCGCTGCCCGTACCTAGCTTAAATCCAAGTAAATAAACTTTACAACCAGATTTTCTTAACATTTTCTTCGGAAAGTGCGACGGTTATTCATGGCTCGATTTCACGAAACTTTTATTCGAAGAATAAATATTAATATTACTCTCTCAGACTATAATAGTGTCAAATTACTATGGCGTTTTGAAATTACTATACGAGAGTAGACGTTATTATTCAAATAAAAGTTTAGTGAAATAGAGTCTAAATAAAACTATGTAAACGGATTAATTATATATCGCGTATATTTTAAATCAACACATCCCACGTTTTAAATAATCACATCCATCGATTTATAGGTATGTATATGTAGTTTAATCGATGTATGTAGGTATTTTTGCTCGTTACATTTTTAGTGCTGACGCTTTTATTGGTCACAATTGCCTGTGGACCTGAGTCCATTCCTGATACCTTAAAACATTCTTTTTCAAAGTGTTTTAGTCGCAGTCGGAAAGGACTTTACGGAAGCCAGATAGGTATTACCTAGGTAAAATGATTTTTTTTTAATCTTAGTTAGGTATAATGTAGGTATATAATACATGGTGGAAATGAGTATACCGGCAAAGTTGAAATCTGTTTTTCGTCTTAGCTTCAGAAATAACAGCATGTTTCTTGAAATAATATTCATTATAATTTGCTGAAAAATGCCTGTATGATTTACACTGAGCGTTTTCATGTTCAAATACTCATTGTTTTTTTTTTTCTTTTTTTGGATAAAAAAATTTAGGGGGTCGCGAAAGAATTTTAGCGGTCATAAAGGGCCGCGACATCATAAAGTTTAAAAAACACTGCCCTAGAAAACAGGAACATTTTTCAAATCGGAGTACCTTAGGGCTGTGCTCATGCGTCGACCTACATCATGTTGGACGGCCGCCAGCGCGCAAATACCGCGTGGACCACCGACTATCGCTTCAAGGTGACATTGTACGATACAGTTTTTACTTCAACTCGTCAAGAAAACAAATGAAAATATGGTAAATGATACGTCATATGACGATACGATTAGGCATCAGTAACGGACAAGGAGCCACGGATGTAAATTCATTCTTGTTTGAGCAGACTTGAATAACCTTTTAACCGTTGTACTCACTTATATCAGACAGTCAATGTCAAGCTCATCTCGCCGTTGTTTGATCAATAAGACGAAGATTCAAATCCCCGATCTGCTTGGTGTAATTTGGTATTGGCGGCGATACGGGCACGCTCGACAAATTCATGACTAAAAGGTTAAAGAACCTAAAAATTTTACATGTTTCATCATCATCATCATCATCATCTCAGCCATAAGACGCCCACTGCTGAACATAGGCCTCCCCTCTGGACCTTCACATGTACCTGTTAGATGCGACCTGCATCCAGCGTGTCTCGGCGACCTTCATAAGGTCGTCTGTCCATCTTGTGGGTGGACGTCCTACGCTGCGTTTGCCTAGCCGTGCATGGTCTCCACTCGAGCACTTTCGACCATCTGCTCTGCGTGATCGAATCAGAAATGAGGAGATCCGTAGGCGAACTAAAGTTACTGACATAGCCCTCCGGATTAGCAAGCTGAAGTGGCAATGGGCAGGCCACATTGCACATAACATTAGTTCCAGGTAAAAATTAAACATTGGTTCCATCCGTAGCAACTCTATAAAAATTTGACGACCTTCAGAGGCTCATAGGTAGGTAATCGGTAGTGATTCAGGATCTACATGTAACTCTAATATAAAAATTTAGTTATCTATCTTTATATGTATATCGTCGGTTTGCATTTACGATTACAAACCTTACTTGGACTTGGTTATATTGGTGGGACTAGGTTGATATGGTGTCAGATTGTGTCATAATATTTATTTACCCATTGTAAAATAGGTAAAATGTAATACTAAAAACCAGTTGCTCCAACCATACTTGATATTGCCATCAGTAAATTTATATTTTTCCTATATACATTTACAGATATTGTTTTAGTGACGTGTAACGGCGCAATTCACCCTAACAGAATTATGATGGTATATTTAGAAAGGCAATCGGTTTTCAGAGTCCATCGAATATGCGTTTTTTATTTGTTTTTATAATATTACTTAGGTTTATTTACGCCTACTGCGCTCATGCGTAGGTATCAAAAAAATAACCTGTTTAATACGTATAATTAACAGTAAATCGTGACTGCATAAATAAGAAAGAGATTTGGAAATCATATTAAATAATAAAAAAACACAAATTATCATTCTGGATATAGGAACCAAAATATATTTTAGCCAAGCCAAATTGCTGAAAATGTAACTTAAAGAGACATTAATTTATCGCAATACGCTGCCGTGGCGCAAACCGAACGACTCCCCTGCGAGATAGTTTTCATCACCATTCATCAATTAAATCGAGAATTATTACTCCGTGACGGTACAAAAGAACCAAGTCCACACCGAGTTGTACATAAATGGGCCCTTTTATATTTATAAACACTACGACTACTAGTTGTTCATTTGACTTATTTAATTCGCAATGTTTGGCTCGATTAACCATAAGTAACTACTAACTACCCTATCAATCCTCAAAGGAAGAAATCGTTTCCATTCAATTAACTTATTCAATTTCGTCATGATTTTAAACATATGAGGTAGATCTGAGGTTAAAAAATTGAAAAATATTAATAGGATAGGTAAAACCTAATTAAAAGATCATTGACATTTAATTAATGGGAGAGATACTTTGTACATCTCTAGACGCTGATTCTCTAAAACCTACATTTTCATTGTACCTATGGATAATCCTGATTGAAAAATTCTGCTACTAAATATTTAAAATATAAAGGCATCATTTTTTCATAATACATCTAGGATACAGAATTTATGGTATAGTTTGCTTCATAATATAATAAGAAAGTTTGATTGTTTCCAGATATTATCAGTTTATAATTTTCAAGCTAAGCCCAACAAAATGTTCAAACATTTTAATACCTACATATTATAAGCACCCTGCAAGCCCACAGATTCACGGTTAATTTACCTGGTAAATTGCAATATGCAAACAATTTCGAATCACTTCTCAAATTAACGTCGGTAAAATTCAGGATTTAAATACTGTTCAAATCAAGAACTGGAAAACATTCAATGAAATACATATTTTGCGGCTGGCGGTCGAAATACCTACGTGTGGTTGTTTTAATTAAGTCCATTCTTATGAGCGAAATTACTTAGGGATTATAGAAAGTCGTAAGGCTGTACGTATTCCATTGGACATATGGCTTTTTGTGGCGGACGGTAAAATAGCGCTCCGTCGGAATGAAATGAATATTTCATTAATTAGAGGTTGAAAATTGAAACGTGGAAATACGCGGTGCGATTGAAATGCGGCTAGTTAGGGGAGGGTGCAATTACCTGCGTGGGGTGATCCTGTCATGAATTAAAGTAAAATCAAATTATCTAATATTTATTCGTCATTTTACGTTAATTAACAACTCAGACATAGGTACTTACTTATTTCAAAATTATTTTACCACATTTTACTTAGTTTACAAGCAGAATCTTTAAACATACGTCTCACCTGTCGTTAAACTAGTGAATGAACAACATTAATTTAGTGTTTTTTTCTTTAAAAAATCAACTTTTCTCAAATTTCCTTAAACCACCCAGGGGACCACTTTTTTGAGTCCCAAAGCCTCGCGGGCCACGGTAATGCACTTATTTTTTGGCCACCTTCTATCTGTACATACTCGTATAACAGGGAGATAGCGTAGGACATTTTCTATTATCGTTTCTAGACTGTATACTAAAATAAATTCTTATAATAAAATAAACAAAAGCTGAAGACTTACTGCTTATCCAATTGAAACAACTTGTAGAGAGAAAACTTCGCTTAAAAGGTATTTACGTCATCTTAGACTGTGATCCTCTTAGCAATTCCTGGGAATGCTATTCAAAAACTTCGCGGCTTGAGCCAAGGTAAGCACGATAGACAGACGTGTGTATGTTCTTTTATTGTTAAAATTCTGAGATTTTTAATACCCAAAGTTGTGCTATTTAGGGGTTTTCCACGAGAATGTCGCTCACGTGACGCTTATACTATCTATAGCAGCTACGTTAAATAAATGCTCAAAGTTAGAAAAAACTGTGTGAACGTGTAAGTTAAGTAAGTCCCGAAATATTACCACACTAGAACTCGGGTTGCTATCATTTTTAGCAGTACTAAAAGAATCGGGTTACGTAAGCGACATCATCGTGAAATGCTCGTAATATTATATATTGTGTTACATTATAACAATTTCAATGGAGTGAAATTGATGCTCAACCTTTTGTATCACATCAGCAGCCTGTCTCAGTCCACTGCTGGACGTAAGCCTCGTCTTCTATTAACTATGCGTATAGACGCATTAGGAGATAAATGCTTATAATCGCCACGCTGGGCTAGTGGGATAGCGATCGCAGTTCGCAGTAATGTATCCAGTATAATGACAATTGATAAATGTATTCTAACTGCCGTCACCACACGTTGGGCTATAGGTATGGGCTTTCGTATGTTGTTATAAAAATGCTGTTACGAGTAATATAGTCACCTCGGCCTCGATATTATCATGTTTAACTGATAAACAGGCTGTACGATCACAGCGAAAAATGTGATCTTTAATTGGTTAGTATAGGTAATAATAATTACATTTAGATAACTTTCACTTAGAAACAGTAAAAAATATCGATAGGTATGAAATAATTCGTAGCACAATGTAATGTATTTAACACACTTTATGAGTACCTATGTAATGAGTTTTAAACGCTCGTTGACATGTAACTGCCATAACAATCTTTACATCTACATTCCTGGTACGAAAATCTTAAAAAATTAAGTAGGTAAAAACATAGTAGAATATATAGTAGATCATAAGTAAACGTAACTCAAAACCGCTAATTAAGTATAAGGACTTTGGTTTCGTTCATCGTTTATTAGATTTACACGCGGTAGATGTCTATGAGTACGAGTACATATGCATTTCCATATGACGCATTTAAGGACATAAATTTATCATGTAATGGTGTTTGATTATCATGTTCATGCGGAAGCAATATAGTTTAGTTTAACTGTTTCATTCAGTTAAGTGCCCTATTTCTATTCATGCCTATTATTCACCACCTATTTCTATATTTATGTACATGTAGGTACAGAGGACCTACCGGGAACGATTGACGTGTTGCCTCCCTATCCCACTGGCCTTGGAATTAACAAGTGCGAGAATGAGGCAATACTTCGTGGATAAAGGAAACCATTTCGTACTTTGTGACAGTGACAGTTAGGGTTGCCAGACGTACTCTAATATGAAGTATTGTACTGTTTTTACCTCTATGTACTTTACGATTTACGAGACACGGAAAGTTGGCTAAAATATTTTATATCGTACTTTATTGCAACTTAAATAGCGAGTATACTCCGATACTGTATTTTTTGCGAGTGTAATTTTTGTATACTGTATAATTCGAAACATAATCTAGCAACCCTAATGACAGTCAATTTGAATGTCGCGAGAAATCTCATATGATTGTCACTATGAATAAAATAAGTAAAAAAGTTTTAAGTTAAACGGTTTTTATTGCACCAAAAACTAGAAAATAAAAATTTGTTATAACTAACCGTGATGCAACTTTCTGTAGATTACTCATGTGAAACTATTATCACTGTAGTTTTCCCAAGTCGGATGCTGAAAGCCACGTTTAGCCTCTATGTCCGTGGATTAAGCGTTACCTAATCGGAAACTTTTACTTAACTAAAATAAAAACGTGGGGCGTACGCAATTGTGATTAAGTCACTATAGTTATTTAATAACACACATATAAATCAAGACAACAATAGTGTAATAAGTTTCGTTCTGGCCTTGATAAAAGATATTTACCTCTGTGGAAGTGACGGAAGAGATGAATAATTAATTGCCAAATTAAAGCTACAATTACATATTTTGAACTTGTATGTTTCTTTCTTCATAATAACGCCCCACGTTTTTATTTTAGTTTAGTAAAAGTTTCCGATTAGGTAACGCTTAATCCACGGACATAGAGGCTAAACGTGGCTTAAAGCATCCGACTTGGGAAAACTACAGTGATAATAGTTTCACATGAGTAATCTACAGAAAGTTGCATCACGGTTAGTTATAACAAATTTTTATTTTCTAGTTTTTGGTGCAATAAAAACCGTTTAACTTAAAACTTTTTTACTTATTTTATTTTCAAGTTTTTAGTGCAATTGTTAAGTTAATTTCCGATACTATACCGATGTTGTTTGTGATATGTAATACAATTATGCATGCTAAGTAGCGTTTATACTCTCGCGCTTTCATCACGAATCACGGCACATATATGTACTCGTAAACGTAATGGACATTATTTTATGTGTGACGCGAGGCGAATCCCTGCTGAAAAGATATTTTTAGAAATCCGACACCATTTTTTTAAATTCAATATCTCGATTGACAAATAAAAACCAAAGGCTCGGCGTGGTTAATGTAAGGTTGAATGCCCGAAGTATCTCAAATGGACGTGTTATTCATACAATAAGTAGCTTAGATAACAGAGATCTGACAATAAGGAATATATCAATCAATTTGGTTTATTGAGAATTTCAAGTTAAAATTTTTATACAAGTCGAATTTCGAGACTATAAAATATAAACTCATTCTCTGAGTCAACCAACCGGAGGACCGCAGGTCTGACGGAAAGTCCGACGCGAACCGAGGGCCCAAAGGGTCAATCCATGCAATCTATCAACCGGAGGGCCATAGGCCCGACAGCACTATGGCACGCACTACATGAATCCGAGAGACTACACTCTCTGTATATCAACTGGAACTGGCCCTACGCGAACCTACAGCTGGAGGGCCGTAGGCCCGACGGCTCGATCTACGTGAACCACTCACGCTGTCACTCTATCAGCTGGAGGGCCGCAGGCCCGACGGCTCGCCCTTCGCGAACCACTCACGCTGTCACTCTATCAGCTGCAGGGCCGCAGGCCCGACGGCTCGATCTACGTGAACCACTCACGCTGTCACTCTATCAGCTGGAGGGCCGCAGGCCCGACGGCTCGCCCTTCGCGAACCACTCACGCTGTCACTCTATCAGCTGGAGGGCCGCAGGCCCGACGGCTCGATCTACGTGAACCACTCACGCTGTCACTCTATCAGCTGGAGGGCCGCAGGCCCGATGGCTCGCTCTTCGCGAACCACTCACGCTGTCATTCTATCAGCTGGACGGCCGTAGGCCCGACGGCTCAATCTACATGAACCACTCACGCTGTCACTCTATCAGCTGGAGGGCCGCAGGCCCGACGGCTCGCCCTACGCGAACGCCTCACGCTGTCACTCTATCAGCTGGAGAGCCGTAGGCCCGACGGCTCGCCCTACGTGAACCACTCACGCTGTCACTCTATCAGCTGTAGGGCCGCGGGCCCGACGGCCCACCCTTCGCGAACCACTCATGCTGTCACTCTATTAGCTTGAGGGCCGCAGGCCCGACGGCTCGCCCTGCGCGAACCACTCACGCTGTCACTCTATCAGTTGGAGGGCCGCAGGCCCGACGGCTCGCCCTTCGCGATTCACTCACGCTGTCACTCTATCAGCTGGAGGGCCGCAGGCCCGACGGCTCTCCCTATACGATCCACTCACGCTGTCACTCTATCAGATGGAGGGCCGCAGGTCCGACGGCTCGCCCTACGCGATTCACTCACGCTGTCACTCTATCAGTTGGAGGGCCGCAGGCCCGACGGCTCGCCCTTCGCGATTCACTCACGCTGTCACTCTATCAGCTGGAGGGCCGCAGGCCCGACGGCTCTCCCTATACGATCCACTCACGCTGTCACTCTATCAGATGGAGGGCCGCAGGTCCGACGGCTCGCCCTACGCGATTCACTCACGCTGTCACTCTATCAGTTGGAGGGCCGCAGGCCCGACGGCTCGCCCTTCGCGATTCACTCACGCTGTCACTCTATCAGTTGGAGGGCCGCAGGCCCGACGGCTCTCTCTATACGATCCACTCACGCTGTCACTCTATCAGATGGAGGGCCGCAGGCCCGACGGCTCGCCCTACGCGATTCACTCACGCTGTCACTCTATCAGCTGGAGGGCCGCAGGACCGACGGCTCGCCCTACGTGAACCACTCACGCTATCACTCTACCAGCTAGAAGGCCGCAGGCCCAACGGCCCGCTCTTCGCGAACCACTCACGCTGTCACTCTATCAGCTGGAGGGCCGCAGGCCCGACGGCTCTCCCTATACGATCCACTCACGCTGTCACTCTATCAGATGGAGGGCCGCAGGCCCGACGGCTCGCCCTTTGCGATTTACTCACGCTGTCACTCTATCAGCTGGAAGGCCGCAGGCCCGACTGCTCTCCCTATACGATCCACTCACGCTGTCACTTTATCAGCTGGAGGGCCGCAGGCCCGACGGCTCGCCCTACGTGAACCACTCACGCTGTCACTCTATCAGCTGGAGGGCCGTAGGCCTGACGGCCCGCCCTTCGCGAACCACTCACGCTGTCATTCTATCAGCTGGAGGGCCGCAGGCCCGACGGCTCGCCCTACGCGAACCACACATGCTGTCACTCTATCAGCTGGAGGGCCGCAGGCCCGACGGCTCGCCCTACGCGAACCACACATGCTGTCACTCTATCAGCTGGAGGGCCGCAGGCCCGACGGCTCGCCCTACGCGAACCACACATGCTGTCACTCTATCAGCTGGAGGGCCGCAGGCCCGACGGCTCGCCCTACGCGAACCACTCACACTGTCACTCTATCAGCTGGAGGGCCGCAGGCGCGACAGCTCGCCCTACGCGATTCACTCACGCTGTCAGTCTATCAGCAGGAGGGACGCAGGCGCGACGGCTCGCTCTACGCGAGTCACTCACGCTGTCACCCTATGAGTCTATCAGCCGGAGGGCCGCAGCAATGACATACGGTACTAAACCGTGATCGCTTACAATGGGCCTCATAAGAAGGCTCAAAGTCACCCAAAGGGCAATGGAGAGGCCTATGCTAAGAGTCTCTCTGCGAGATTGGATTACAATTGAGACCATCCGCAGCAGAACCAAAGTAACCGATATAGCTCTTCGAATCGCTAAACTGAAATGGGCGGGGCTCGTCGCGCGTGGATTGCGTGGAACCGATGGCCGTTGGGGCGGTAAGGTTCTAGAGTGGCGGTCACGTACCGGAAGGCGCAGCGTGGGTAGGCCCCCCACAAGGTGGACTCGTGACCTGGTGAAGGTCGCTGGATGCGGGTGGCACAGCTAGGGCCGGTCCTTGTGGCAATCTTTGGGGGGGGAGCTATATTCACCAGTGAACGTCTTTCAGCTGATATGATGATGATGATGATGATAATTAATACCGTTTGTTTCTACCAAATATCTAAAGCAGTACTGCAAAATCTACATATCGCTAAACCTAGCGGTTGTGGCAGGCAGTAACACTGGAGTATCAGATTTGAGGAGTTGGATGTTAGTATTAAATTCTCATGTTTCTACTTAATATCTAAAGAACTTCTTTAAAATCAAGATATCGATAAAAGATAAACCTTGCGGTTATTGTAGACAGTACTGCAGCATCAGTAGTGAGGAGTTGGAAGTCAAGATCAGGCTGTTAGTGTTTGATTATGCCAAACATGCTATACTTTCATTTTCACGTGTCTAACACTCTCGGTTAAGGTAAGCAGTACGTCTGCAGCATCAGGCTTTGAGGATACAAGGATAAAAATATTATATTATTGCATTGTCATGGGAACTTGACAAGAGTTCCAAATTTTATTGATTTCGGTGCAGTAGAAGTGGTCGAAAAATCGATCACAAGATTTGAAGCATCGACGACAGTTGATACGCGGTGAAGTTAATAAAAACCGTTTAAAAAGTAGGAAATGGTACATAAATCCTGGACTGTACTTAAATATAGCTTGGCTAATTTGACATTGGTAGGTGTTCGAATAAATAAGTTATGATATGAAAGACATTTTCAATTATAATAAACGTTGGAATATCTATGTATCTCTATTGCGGGTTCGTAATTTTCGAGCCGATGATATCAATTCGACGTCACGCACGTTGCATATAACGTGATTTTAAATAGGTAATAAATAGTACATTGTGCATCAAGGGAGGTAAGTACGGAATTACTTACGAGAGTGTTAGAAGCCCGACGCCGCCAGGCGGAGGGCTTTTATAACTCGAGTTAGTATTCCGCTTACCGACCGTGATGCATACAATGTTTTTCATCACACTTGCCAAGCAAAAAAATAATTTTAAGACATAATATTATTAAATGACGTACTGACATTTCTATTACTCCCTAGGGAATTTCACTTTTCTATTACTCCCGCTACGCGCGCAAGCAATGCCGCGCTTAGACAGCAAGTGTGATGAAATAGTACATTGTAAAGCACTTGTGAATACCAAATAATATGAAATTTACACGTACGTCATTCACTCATTTGTTTTTTTTATGAATATTGCATTAGAGAAAGATAATGTAGATTATCTCTTCATAAGATTTAAGGTAACACGGATGATAAGCTTTTTACTTAACTTTAATTCTGTTTTTTACTTAATTTCGTATTGTGATAACAATTCCACTCAGTCTCAATAAATCTACATCTTTCCATTAAAAACATAACTGGGATTCAGTAGTATGTATTTTTCTACGCGCAATAAATTACCTCCATTGCATAAAGATTGGCAACAATAACAATATAATTATTGAAAATAATTCCTTATGCAACGTGATGTCAGCCATGACAGGTTCATACAGTACCTACATATCGAGGATAGTAAGGCCAAAATTGCTAAGGACAATATTTGGAATCAAGTTCACAAAATGATTCCAAATCAACAGTTTGCAAGCCAACATGTTGATTGAACTTTTTCTTCGTACCGAATGTAAAATTTAGTAATAAAATAGTAGGTCATAGAAATAATTCTTCATTTTAAATATGTTATTGAGGATCCTTGATGATTATATCTAAGTTCATAATTCATTGCCAACAAATTGGAGACATTTCGCATTTTCAAAATAGATAATTTACCAAGTAGGTACGAGAGAAAAGTTCGCAATATGCGTAGACGATCGCGCTACAAACTAAAAATAAATACTAAGAATTTGTGCATGTGTATATTCTAAGCAATCCACTCTCACACGACGTGATTAAATTGTAATAGAATAATAGTATATGATACAACGGCACTGACGACGTCAGGCAACATCGGCATGTGCAGGAACACCGCGGAGATCATCCTGATCCTGACCGGGGTCACTGTTAATTGACGGTGAAGACTCAGCACTGATTTCCTCAGCTCCACAACACCTTCGCCGCGAACTGGAAGTAATGCCTTACTTTAACACGTTCACTGCGGGACAAATCGTAGTGAACTTTAATCTGGTGCGGTTGAGATCGAATCAGCCCAAACCTAAGCTCATTTACAGTGCGGGTGAGGTTCAAATTTCAGCAGTTACTTAAACTAACCTACTAGTTAAATTTAAACTACCATGTGCTATACAATGTGCCTATGAAGAATGGGAAAAATTGTAACAGCATATTCCTGAGACTGAAAGAAGCAAAAAATGTCAAATGAGTTTTGGTCAAATCGGAAAAAAAAATATTTTAGTTTTTTTTGATGTTTTGAATGCAAAAAAGGATTTCATTCATGAAACTATCGCAAAAAAAGTACTTTAGAGTTTTTTTTTACATTTTCTAGGTAATTAAAGGTTTTTTTGTTCATTTGATGTCTGTCAATTACCTAAGTGTTACAAGACTAAGACAACATGGTGACAAAATCGTTTCCTAAAATGCATTTATCATAGCGTAACAGTTTTAAGAAAAAATCGAATTTTCTCTTAAAATAGACTGAATCCAGAAAACTTCATATGACATTTTTAACTTCAAATTTGGTCAGAAATCCGCTGTTGAATTTTTTCTCTTTCCTCATGGGCACCCTGTATTCAACACACACATCATCAGCCTATCTCTGTCTCTCTCTCTTCTTCCTTGGTACACTCTTGTCAGAGGGTTTATGTTTGTTGAAATACTGGCTTTGATCTCAGTCTACTCAGTCTACCGGTAGACGTAACATTAACTATGCGTATAGACACATTGGAAGGCAAATGGCCATAATCGCCCCGCTGGGCAAGCGGATTGGCGATCGCAGTAATGTGCCCACTATAATGACGCTGCTGTCAATCATCAATCTTCTATCAAAGAATCGTCAGTGACACTTCAATCCCTTAGTCAATTCCCTCTCCTTCTTATGATGGTGACAAATGTATTCTTACTGCCGTCACCACAAGGCTAATATATTAAACACAAAATTTTAAGTCAACGGTTAAAACTCACGCGTTATGTCACGTACACTCGCACTAATCACGTGCTGGTGTATTCCATGAGAAAAACTTTTTCGGGTACGTGACGACTATGATACTACCTCAGAAATATATGGAAAGCGAGAAAATTCTCCATCGATCCAAATGCCGAATTATAAAATTAAGATTCGCAAAAAATCCTAACTTTCTTAGAAGTATCTATGCCTAGAACAGCGTCATGTACCTGACATTCCCGTGCAATGCACCTGCCAAGCCTACTGTCTGGCTATAGACTCCACCGATTCCGCCGGTCGCCTAATGGCCTGGCCAGGACATTGGTCTAAGGCGACCGGCGGGGCGGAAAACCATACGTGCGAAAGGAAGTTCCGATATCGGCCTCTTGCTAACATATGAATTCGCTCGCCGCCGGTCGCCTTAGAAGAATGTTGTCGGGTCATCAGACCAATGTCGTGGCGTAATGCTGACTGGAGAATAATCACATACTTAAAAATTTGAAAACAATCAACTTCAACCGATTTCTCCGCAATCCTATCATCTGTGATCTCTATCATTGGTTTCCTATCATCAAAATCTACTTTCTGAATGCAAATAGGTTGTAAATGAAAATTAAGCAATAGTGCAATACATGTAGATACCTATAACATTTGAAGAGATCCCTCGATTTCTCCAAGATCCCATCATCAGGACCCAACTTGGTGCCAACGGGACGATATCAGGGTTATACACGTTCGAAAACACCAAAAAATAAAAATCGGTTCATGATTCTCAGAGATATCGTCGGTTGACAATCAAAACTCACTATAAAAACTGCCACTACTCTTAGGAACCTCGTATGTATAAGTATTGAATCAGAACTGAGATACGAGCTATATTTCAAGTAGATATTTGTTACTTAGTGAGTTTTGCTTGTCAACCAACGATATCGGGTAACATACATACAAAAAAACAGTCGAATTGAGAACCTCTTCGTTTTTTTTAAGTCTGTAACAATGTAATGAGCCTCACCTGCCAGCAACGTGTTGTGCAGCCGCGCCAGCCCTCGGACCACACGCTCCGCTTCGCCCTGCGCCTTCTGCCCGGCGCGGAACGTCAACATCGGTACCGTAATGTAATTGCACAAAAGAAACAACGTGTTGCTCAGTCCGAATCGGTTTCTTGCTGTCTGTTTCGGAAAAAAATATTCGAATATTACGATACACGTGCGATGAAATTAAGTTCAAAATGAGTGTCGATACATTAAAACCGAATTTTCGCATATGTATCATACGACTTTTTTACAGTACAGCAGAGGCGGATTTTTATTTAGTTGTAGTTTTTCTAAATTTTCCAAATTTGTACTTTTTTACATGTTTTCTGCTCAAAATCACGAGCTCTTTCGATCCTGTAAAAATAAAAGTGTCCCAGAAAAAAATCTATTGAGTTACTATTTTTCATACACTTTCTTCGACCGTAACTCAGTGGAAGACGAAAAAATGTATCGAATTCTTGGGACACTTTTTTCTGCTAATGAGGATCGAAAGAGCTCGCGATTCTGAGTAGAAAAAATATGAAACTATCCAAAATTTCGAAAATAATAAAAAACTACAACAAAATAAAAATCCGCCCACAGATGGCTCTCCGAAGTTCCGGCCTGACAAAAATACAACGAAACCACTGACAAATCACTTCTCGCACTAGCGCGTAAAAAAGCACTATCTGTACTGAAAAATTGAGTTTTATCACATTTTGTACATGTTTGTCTTTGCGTTTAATCTGAGTATAATACTTATGCATTTAATGGAAATTTTATTGCACTTACTACTAACGATGACGCATTTATTGGAATAAAGCGTCATCGTTAGCGTGTAAAGCGTCATCTTATAAAACTAAATGAAATACTTAAAAAAAGAGTGAGATATGTACATAAAATACAAATATAAATATCTATCATTATTGACATATACATACCTGTGAAATTAAAGAGTTAATTCCTTTATAAAGTAGAAATATGAAGTATATTGTCGCACTGAAGAGTGCATATAAAATCTGAAAAAGAGATACATATAATGTTACTATAGTTATTCAACAGTATTAGACACTACTAGTTTGTAGATTAAGTTTAAATATAATTCATTAATGATTTGTTTCTAGGCAAATTAAAATCTAGTTAGACCTAAAGGTAAAATTTCCCTGTTGCGTCTACTCCAACAGTTTATGCCTTGAAGTGGACG
>JALPQI010007294.1:5000-44230 GCA_025490895.1 Thaumatotibia leucotreta | reverse complement strand
TCTTAGATTCGGCAACCGCATTAGGCGAGTGTGATCACCGCAAAGTGGAACGTTTGACTAAAAGCGGTACTTAACTAACGACCCGCCCCGGCTTCGCACGGGTACTATACCTACATAAAAACCTTCCTATTGAATTACACATTACACTACACCTTAAAAAAATCCGTTGCGTAGTTTTAAAGATTTAAGCGTACGAATGGACATAGGGACAGAAAAAGTGACTTTATTTTATACTATGTAGTGATTAGTTAACGGTAGTTCGCTTCATACACCCTGGGCGGACCCCACACATGGGCGGGCGAAGAATAAAGAAGAAGATATAATTAAGTAAGAAAATAAAAAGTTATGAACACTAAAGTGTGAGCGATGTCGATGGCCTCACTTTCTCTTCCGAAATCCGAATAATGCACCGCGTCCGAAGAGGAAGGTAGCAGAAGAACCGGCTCCAACAATTTTCAAATCAAGAGTAACTTAACGATGTTTGTTTATGTTGGCACAACAAAGTGGCTCCACTCCATCTGATCGTAAGTGAAAAGTAGAGCCCAAATCGCGGCGGCAACGAACAGGAGGCAATCAGTAACCTGTTAGTTGCCACCGCCTTGCTGGCCCGCTAGATGCTTCTTCACGCTTCGTTTAAAGGTATGGGGAACAACTTATAGGTATGGGGAAACACATGTGCCAGTAAAGAATTCCACTTTTTAATAGTCCGGCATATGAAGGAATTGCCGAATTTCTTAGTACGTGTGGGAATATTATCCACGGTGAAGGAGTGACACCGCAAACCGGAACGTGTGGTTTTATAACGGAAAGGGGAGGGCGGGATGAGGGAAAATAACTCTTCAGAACACTCACCATGGTACAGGCGATAAAAAAACGCTCAATGTCCCTACGTAGTTGAAGGGGTTCAAGGTGCCTGGTAACCTTAGAGTCGCCTATAATACGAACTGCCCGCCGCTGCATCCTATCGAGAGCATCGAGTAGGTATTGCGCGGACCCATCCCAAAGATGAGAGCAGTACTCCACGGAAGTTCGGTCTTCCGTGGAGTTTGTGTCTTATAAAGAAGACAAAGCTAGTCGGGCGCAAAAAACCGACGCACCCTATTCAGGATGCCCAGCTTTTTTGATGCCGTGGTAATCAATGACTCGATGTATTTATTTTGATTTAGATTGCAGCTTATATCCATGCCAAGCATATTCAGGCTATCTCGTAAACCAAGAGGTTTGTTCTGAAGAGTTGGAACTGGGTGGAAGGAAGACGTTTTGGTGGAGAAAGCGCACACTTGAGTCTTTTTGGCGTTGAACTCGACCAGGTTATCGGAACCCCATTTTCAAATAAGTTCCAGAACCCGATCGAGCTCAACGACAAGATCCACACGTGTGTCGCCAACTTCTGCCCTGCTTGCCCCAGGCCGACCGAGATAACGCCCATGGACCGTACTGTCATCTGCATAACAATGAATGTTTCCTAAAGGAAGTAAGTCATTGATATGCAGAAGAAAGAGGGTAGGCGATAAGACGGAGCCCTGAGGGACGCCAGCATTCACTGTCATGAACCGCGAATCACATCCGTCAACCAGGACACGGATTCTGCGCTCATGCAGGAAGTCAGCAATCCATTTGCATAGCTGGACAGGCAGGCCATACGCAGGGAGCTTGGAGAGAAGAGCTTTGTGCCAAACCCGATCAAAAGCCTTGGCGATGTCAAGACTGATCGCCAGGGCCTCGCCGTGTTTGTCGATTGCCTCCCCCCAGAGGTGCGTGACATACGCTAGAAGATCACCCGTTGATCTTTTCGGCCTAAAGCCATACTGTCGATCATACAAAAGAGAGTGATCCTCTAGGTAACGGATCAATTGGTCGTTCATGATCCGCTCCATCACTTTGCACAACACTGAGGTTACGGCAATGGGGCGGTAGTTAGATGGGTCTGAACGGTCACCCTTTTTGGGGACAGGCTGCACATTAGCCTTTCTTCAAGCTTCCGGAATGCTACCAGACGAGTACGAAAGACTAAAGAGACGCGTCAATACCGGAGACAACTCTGCTGCACATTTCTTGAGTACAATCGCTGGGATACCGTCAACGATGTCTGAAAAACATAAGTAAGTCACATAAGTTTACAGTTAAAGCAGGATAAAGTTAATTAAATAAGATTCTACTACTCGCCAATAGATGGCGCGAGTATTCCAGATTTTCCCGAATTTGAATTGTGTTTCGCGTGGTTTCGCGGTATTTCGTAACGTTTAAAAATCACCATAACGGTTTTAGAAATACTAAGAATGATATTAATGTAGTGTGAAGTGTGGATTCGCTTCCAGCTCACAACTTTACATCGATTTTGTAGTAATCTGGATATTTGCTAGATGTTGATGTTAGTACTTTTGGCAAATTAGGTAACGTGATACTGATAACTTCGAAATTCACATATTATATCAAATGAAGCTGTTCGATATAGATTTCGATTTTAATGAACAGTTTTTCTTACTAATACGCAATTTTTTATAATAAACCGTTTGAAAGACCGTAAGATTAAAGTGGTAAATACTTACGTTTCTAATTAGGACTAAGGATGCGGACTCTTGCTAAATAATTACCTAATTAAATCGAATATTGTCTTATGTTATTCAAAATAAATATTTTTCTCTGTAGGAGACGGATAGCGAAGTGGAAATTCACTGATATTCGGATCAGCCCAAATAAAAAGAATCCTCAAACCTATGACAGATGAACAACATCGATTGTGTTGTGACACAACGTCACCCCGGTTTAATATTTAGATTATATTACTTCATCAACAAAAACAGTTTTAAAGAAAACAATCAAAAATTGACAAATGTCGAAAGTTTCATGTTTTTGTGGTATTCGTAATTGTGCCATGGAAGATTGTTTGGTAGGTACTCTACAGGGTAAACAATCCAAGTATGGAGGTGTTTCTTAACCATAACAGATAGAGACATGTTTTGGGGACCATGACGTTGATTTTAGTAAAATGAAAAACTGCGTTCATACACCTACAAAAATATGTGTAATCGGGCCAGGAATCGGGTTGACGTGTAACGCTTAAATGGTTCTTAAGAACAGATTTCGATATCTCTCATAGTTTGTAACTTCCCCATACAAAGTCAAAGGGCCGGCGGCGGCACTGAAGTATAAAAATAAAAAATCTTCATTGCTTAAAAACAACTACGACTTTTGAAGCGCTACGCAACCGATATCCATAGGAAAATAACGAAATTTTATGTTTCAAAAAGTCTAGGTTCGATTCCTAGGATAATAACAAATAATTTGTAAGTGTATGAATGCAGTCTTTCCTTTTACTAAGATCGAGACGTCACGGTTTCTAAGACAAGATTTCGGTATCTGTTATGGTTTTCAAACCCTCCATATATTGAATTGATCACCCTGTATATTATCTACATAGAAGTATTGAATGCGTGACAAGATCAAAGTATCAGTAGGGTTTGATTAATCTTCCATCACATTGTACGTACACTCGTACAGCCTACATGACACGACACATGTAAATAATACAATCGGGTAAAATGAAAATGCTTACTGAGCGTGATTCTATATCCGGACTGAAGTCAACGATATTCTGCCAGCACAAGGGTTACCTACAGCCTACTAGAAACTTGTAGAAGTAGTCGGCGGCACAGTATTATATAAAGCATCAAAAACACTATAGTCCAAGAGTCGGTGAGTGTAAAGTAAGGTAAGCCAAATATTTTATGCTAAGTGTGTAAGCACAGTCGGGAAAATGTATTGTATTCTTTAGCAGTGAACCGGATCACTTTCTATTGGACACTCTTAACAAAGTATTTACCAACTACAACGTTAATTTACGCCGCACATTGCTTAGGATGACGTTTTATTTTGAGGATACATTTAATTTTTTTAGGCGCCATTCCGTAGTCGCCTAGCTCTTGGAGTTTTTAATAAAAAAGCAGCTAATGACTGGCGTCAAAACTCGCGGGTGCTAAGTGACGGTGGCGCTGGCTAGGCGGCGTTTACACTCTGATTTTATCCGATATATAGGCTTTGTTTATTTTTTTACGATATGATGATCCACAGAATGTTTAATGTTTATGTTTATGAAAATCGATGGAAAGAAAACTCAAAATCCGAATCTAGATGGTTGGTCAGATAGGTCAGCCCTTCATACAAAATTTAGAACCTCCTCTCATTTAGAAGCTCTAGAGCTGATCTAGACTGGAGGTACAATATTGTGCTTTTCAGGACCATTCTCGTATACAACTCGCTAATGTCGCAAAACGGAATTGTCGGGTTGACTCAATGATTGCCTGGCAGAGAATGCAAATTAATAATAAGTCTGACATTTGTATTTTTTTCTCGTTTGTGCAATAACGTTTAAATAAATATAAAAAATGTGAGACGGAAGTGTGTACTAAAAAAATGCCCTCAGAAAAGCGAAGTCAAAATATCACGATTATCACGAACGGTAGATATATCTTAGACTGACTGTACAAGAATGCTATTTGATTATACGAAAACAATTACATAAATAGTGAATTAGCAGTCCCTAAACAGAATTAGAAGTCACTAAACAGAATTAGCATGTGTTAATTAATTAGTAGGTACTCGTATTTAATAATAAGAAAAGTCTTAAGTCCAATACAAATGGAAGCAAATCCAATACAAACAGTTATTTTAGAACCAATTCTGTACTCCACGTGTAAGGTCCACCAAAGTCATGCTATCGGTAGGTATGCCGTCGACGTCGACATCAGTCGACCGCATTTCGCGGCAGTTTTAGATACGCAGCCACCTAATGTTGGAACAGACTACTTTCACCAGTTCGGGCCCTCAAAGTAGCAGAAAGTTTCAAATCTAAGTGTACTAGGTCTCTATTTCTATATAGACACTCAAATGACTGGCTAAGTAGGTATTCTGCAAGTACTTTTTATTTTATATGTTCATTAAACACATTTTCTGTGTAATATATAATTTATGTGTAATCAGGGAACCGAGCGCTAAGGAGCCGTTGTCCAGTAGTAGTAGACTGATAATACAATTGATTTATTATCAGTCTACTACTACTGCACAAGTGCAGTAGACAAAGACATAATTTACAAATAAACACAGATCGACAGCCTGCCACTAAAGAGCCACAGCTCAGTATGTAGCAAAGTCAGCGCTGATCTTCCGTTGTGATTGTGACCCAGGTTGCAATAATGATGTGACGTGAACTATTTGGACTTACACGTCAGTGCAGTGACAGGCAAGGCCGAACTCTCAATAAAACCAATTGGTTTGTTTCATTTTAACATTTATTTTTTTATATATTATAAAAACTAAACAAAATAACAAAATTCTACACTAATAATCACTGATAAGTACAATCAACGTTTTCTTAGTTCAAATAATAAGTTTACTAGTTTTACTACATCAATATGTTGCGGCTGACAAAACCAGAGATGGCTAAAATTGAAATAAATTCTCAGACAATTCTCGCGATTACTGCAACAGATTGTTAGGGTGCGGCTCCACTGAGGCGGAGAGGAGCGGAGATGTGCAAAATTGACCAATTACATTCTTCAAATTCAAAATTCGTAACACTGTCATGCGGTCTCATTGGCCAATTTTGCACATCTCCGCTCCTCTCCGCCTCAGTGGAGCCGCACCCTTAACATCATTGACCCAAAGTCTCAATGACAGTACCATAGCAAACTCGGGTGAATCTTAGAAAGCTCTAGCCAGTAAGCCGCATTTGAGCAGTCCAGTAAGCTGTAGACATTTGCTTCTTTATACAGCCAATGAGAAAAAAAATAGGGCTTAAATTCTACATTTGAACGATGACTAAGCGACCGGTCCAAATGTAATACGCTTCTAAAGCACGTTAGACGTGCTGTTATAGAACCCTCAACCCACATTTATGATGTCAGCACCACGCTGTGCTGTTTTCAAATCGGAGAAAACTTGCTTCTGTTACCCTCAATAACAAAGAGGGCCAGGTTCGCTTGTTACCTATCTAGAAGAAGACTGTTAGTGATTTTTCAATCCCCAGTTAACAGTACCTGTCAAATAAATGTTAGCCCTGCCTGTCCTTTTTTGACTGATGCTTTTAGAAAAGGATGGTGATAATTAATATTTAACTAACGGATAGGTCTATTTGGGGATTGAAAATCAGGCCTAAGTATAAATTAGTGATTAACTTTATCTTAAAATTCCGGATTCCGAGGTTATCTGTCATGTGAATAATACTGTCATGTTATTTAATATGTTAGTTGACAGAGGTTATTTATAGTTACAGAAAGAGGATCGCAAATGATCAATTTTTGTCAGCTTATTACATAAATGGCTAATGCTGTGGTAGATAACTATTCCTCTATTTACTACCAGAACGTTCGGGGGCTCAGATCGAAAACATTTACATTTTATCGTAATTTAAGTTTGGCTTCTTTTGACATTGTGGTTCTAACAGAGACGTGGTTAGTGGATGGGGTTCTGGATTCCGAACTATTTGACGATAGGTACGTCGTGTGGCGACGGGACCGAGACGCCAGCCTCACGAAACAAAATCGTGGTGGCGGCGTGATCATTGCCACTCGCCGCGAACTAACAGTAACCCCACAGCCGACTTTCCACTCAACTGCCGAGGATTTGTGGGTTACGCTTACTCTCAAGGACAATATAAATAGACCAATAAAAGTTCATATATGCGTGTTGTATTTGTGTAAACAAAATAATGGTTTCACTTTTTCGCAACAGTTAAATAATTTTTTAAATAATCTCAGTGATATAGTAGTGAATAGTCCTGATGATAAATACTTGCTAATTGGAGACTTTAATATGAGTAACATTGTATGGACTGCGCAGGACTCCACTATGATCCCGTCAAATTACGTAAGTAGCGACGAGTGCAGCCTCATTGACGAACTTCACTCATTAAATTTTTACCAGTACAATAGCATCCAAAATTGTTCAGGCAAAATATTAGATTTAGTTATATGTAATGACCTTGTGAGTGTTAGTCATTGCGCGAGTCCTCTTGTTCCTATCGACCCTTATCACGAACCTCTTGTTATTAAAATGGAATATACTACAATTAGACCTCTGCAATCGGCACCTCTAGTCAAATATTTTTGGAATAAAGGCGATTACACGTCTATCAATAGTGAATTAGAGTCAATAGATTGGGAACAGGAATTTTCTAACCGCTCACTAGACCAATCGCTTGATCTCTTTTACGACACTTTTCATAGACTTCGATTCGAGATAAATTCATACCTAGTAAAAATATTAAAAAAGACAATTATCCCGCATGGTTTTCTTTTCCTTTAAAGAAAGCGATAAAAGAAAAATATAAATATTTAAGAAAATACAAAATATATAAAAACAAATGTGACTTAATTTCATACAATATTTTGAGAGATAGAGTTCGTAAATTGGAGGAGGCTTGCTTCTCTAATTTTGTGCGTAGTGCCGAAACAAACATTACTAGTAACCCGCGACAATTTTGGTCGTTTGTCAAATCTCGGTCAACCTCTCACGGTCTACCCAGTAGCTTGAAATATGGCAATCAGCTGGTGAACTCAGGACCAGATATTTGTGAGGCGTTTTCAGACTACTTTTTTGCTAATTTTTCACCACCAACTAATTCCAACGCTGACCAATCGTATATTTCTAGCACCGAGTCAATCGTTAACTTAAATTCAATTGAAGTCGACCACACTATCGTCACCGCTTTACTGCTTAAATTAGACCCCTCCAAGTCGGCTGGACCAGATCAGCTGCAGAACAATTCTTAATAAACTGTGCGAAGACCCTGGCACGGCCGATAGTACTGCTTTTCAAACGTTCGTTTTCAGAGTGTGCTATACCTTCTGTATGGAAATCTGCGTTTATCACCCCAGTACATAAAAAAGGACCTAAAACTGATATCACGAATTACAGGCCCATTTCTAAATTGTGTATACTGTCAAAAGTACTCGAACGAATTGTTTTTTGTCAAGTTTATAACACTTTGCATAATTATTTTAGTACTAATCAACATGGGTTTCTGCGCCGACGATCCACAGTCTCTAATCTTGTTCTCCTGAATGATTATGTTACTGACGCCATGGATAGTGGTTGTCAGGTTGATGTAATATACACCGATTACAGCAAGTGTTTCGACAGAATTGACCACGGCATATTACTAACAAAATTGAAAAACATCGGAATAAATGGGGACTTACTGAGATGGTTTACTTCCTATATTGAAAACAGGTCACAGGCTGTAGTAGTAAATAACTATATGTCTGGATGGGTCACCGTACCTAGTGGGGTACCGCAAGGGTCGTTGTTGGGGCCATTGCTTTTTAATATTTTTGTTAATGACATTGATAAATGTCTCTTGCATTCGAAGCTTCTTTGTTTCGCAGACGACATGAAAATTTTCTTAAATATAACATCTATTGACGACTCGTTACTACTTCAGTCTGACCTAGCACGCCTTGATGAATACTGTCAAATAAACAGATTGGATTTGAATCCTTCAAAATGTTTTGCTATGACGTAACGTCACGTTCTCGCGTCAACGTAATTTAATCGCTACTACTTATACCTTGAAGGGTCAATTAATTCCTACAGAAAGTGTCAATTCGTACATGATTCTAAATTAATATTTGACAATCATATTAATAACATTATTAGTGGAGCTCTTAAAGCACTGGGTTTTATAATCCGCTATTCCATCCACTTCACTCAAGCTAAGACACTCAAAGTGCTTTATTGTACCTATGTTAGAAGTAAGTTAGAATATGCTTCTCAAGTATGGAACCCGTGCTACATTACCTATATAGACAGGATTGAGCGCATACAGCGAAAGTTTGTAAAACATCTATGCTTCAAATTAAAATATCCCTACAATTCTGCAAATTATCTCAAAATATGCAAACATCATCACCTTGTCCCGTTACAAAGACGCCGTGAAATAGCAGATATCACCTATCTCTTGAATGTCACTGTTGGCGAAATCAATTCCCCAGAGTTGCTAAGTCAATTATACTTCAACACCCCCGTACGATCTAAAAGGTATCATCCCCCAATATCCATCAAAAATGTTACTTCCAAATACCGACAGAACAGCTTTTTAACGCGAGCCAGTCGTAACTTGAATGAGTTGTCTAAAGAACTTGACATTGATGTATTCAACTGTAGAATTCCCAAAGTGAGACGTATTCTAGTGCAGCGATATTTCGAGTCCATTGAGTGAGCGTGTGGTCCTTCTAAAAGTTTTTATTGATTTGTGTTTATTTTTTTTTATTTATTTATCATGTTAGAGTACTTGTTGTTATGTTGTATTAATATTAGAAGAAAATATTATTTTTGGTTATGTGTGGTTGCATTAGTGCGTACCATAATACCGTTTAGTTAAGCATAAAATGGATTTATCTGTGAGTTCCTATAATTGGCTTCTTGTTAATACTTTATGTCTAATGTCTTTGTAACAGCTGTTGGATATCCAAATAAAATAAAAAAAAATAAAAAAAAATAAATGACTTTAGGCTGGTTTGGTGCCAACCTTGTCACTCTTAAAAGTGCCAATATTAAATTCTTAATATTCTTATGCCTTTATAAGAAGAACTGCTGAAGACATTATCTGAGATGAGGAAGATTTCATTGCATTGTCAATTCTTTTGATCACCACGAACTAGTTCCATCGCCAGTCCTCCGCGCTCTCCTGACGATCATATCGGGAGAGGCGCGCTTCAGGTCGTAGGCCCATCCAATCCTCGCGAACAAGTCGATTAGAGTCGTCGAATAATGTAAATAACTTCCTAGTTCTGAGATCCGATAGTCGAAGGGGAAGACGTGGTGGTAGTTGTGGTATCCCTCCCCGAAGGCGATGACTTGGAGGGGCATGTTCTGTACGGGCGAGATGGTCGCGTCGTAGGGCTTGCTGCCGAACGCGTGCGCGACGCTGTTGATGGAGAAGGTGACGTGGGAGCCGATCATGAGGGACAGCAGGCGGAGGTGGAACGCGCTGCTGAAGGACTCTTGCCATAACATGACGGGCATTACTGTTGGTATGAGAAACGCTAGTACAGCGTTTAGAGGAATAAAATATCTGAAATAAATAATGCAGGTATAATTTATTTGCATGAATGAGCGAATTTTGTTGCGAATAAGTACAACTTTTATGTAATTGTATTCTACGTTTGTGATCATACAAATGTGCCGGGTGATCTATTTCAATAGATCGGTGAGGAGAAACCTAACACTGTTAACATATAGAGAATACTCGTGTTTGTTCTTGGATTTTCGTGACCAGTAAATAGCACGCATCGATTTAAAAATGAATCTCCACCAAAATAACTAAATAAAAAACCGATATCATGGTTATTAATAACAACAAAATTAGGTATCTACATCGAAGTTTTTTTTCTTTGCTTGCTAAATTACATCAAGAAATTTGACAATGATCTGAAAATAGGTAGTTTAATATACATGATGAATTTAAAAGACCAAAATGAAGGAGAACCAGGAGGGCTTACTTCTTTTGAAACCGCAAGATCGGGTTGTCCATGAGGTCCGACACGTCTACAGCCTTCCCTCTGCTGATGACGTCCGGGTGCTTGCGCGCCATCAGCCACCCGATGTGGGAGAAGAACAGCCCGCGCCGCGAGCAGTACGGGTCGGCGTCCGTGTCGCAGTGCTTGTGGTGTAACCTGGACCAATAGGAGAGCCAACAATGTTTCTTTTTTTTTTTTTTATTTATTGAGAAACAAACAGTCGTACAGTTACAATGAACAAATGACTAAGAAAATATCAAACAGACCTTTAGTTTCATGACTTTACAGAAAAAAATAATACGTCGCTAATACGCATCAAAAAAGTAAGTAGGAATTCACTATAGTTACAAACCATCGTAAATTTATGGAACATAATATTAAGAATATTAAGAACAGTTGCCACTTGAGTAAAAATTACAGAGTTGAGATTTATGACATAACATACAGTGTACGCGGTCGGCTCTAACAATACGTATACGATTTTGATCCTTATACCTTTGGCATACGTTCCGAAATGTACACATATTATTAGACGTTACCGTACAAGACTTATTATTATATAACATTATATTTTATTTGAATTTTATTTGAACGCCTGTTTCAGGACTGTTATTGTACAGTTAAAGATATCTACGCCTTCCAGTTTATCGTTATCATTAAATAATTTACAAACACGCTTAATAAATACGTTCCCGGCATAACATGTCCTACTGCGAGGTACAGAAAAAAGGTTTTTCTTGCGACATTGACGCTCCCGTCTACGTGGAACTCTGAAGTTTATTTTATGCAGTAACGTTGGGGCCTCTAACATTGAGTGAATTATTTTGAAAAGCATGACAGAGTCAACCGCATCACGTCGATCACTTAGTTTTTGTTCAAATATCAAATATATAATAGCTGATAAATAGACAGGAGGAAAGAAATATCGCCAATTATTTGTCCGTCATCCAAAGTCATCAGATATATTTAGAAAATCTACTAAGTACCTACTTTTAAGTATGTTATCACTTTGAGTATGCTTTACCTTATTAGATAAGGTTCATAGACCAAATAACATAGGATTGAAGGTGTCATATTTAACTAAAGTAACAAAGAATGGCTATTGAGAAGGCAAAAATGCTATGAATTTACAAAAAACTATGAGTCTGCGTCGATATTTAAACCTGCATTTAGCAAAGCAACGTGCTGGCACGACAGTGTCTGGTACACCGTCAGCAGTTTATTCTATTCTGAAGTAGCAGGGTCGCCTTGTAGACGCGGTGTGAACACAGCCGCTCCCATACGATGTACCTGTGGTCCCTGGCCCACTTGAGCACGCACTGCTGGCACGACAACGTCTGGCACAGCATCAGTAGCAGCTGCAGCGGCAGGGTCGCCCTGTAGGCGCGGTGTGAACACGGCCGCTCCCATACGATGTACCTGTGGTCCCTGGCCCACTTGAGCACGCACTGCTGGCACGACAACGTCTGGCACAGCATCAGTAGCAGCTGCAGCGGCAGGGTCGCCCTGTAGGCGCGGTGTGAACACAGCCGCTCCCATACGATGTACCTGTGGTCCCTGGCCCACTTGAGCACGCACTGCTGGCACGACAACGTCTGGCACAGCATCAGTAGCAGCTGCAGCGGCAGGGTCGCCCTGTAGGCGCGGTGCGACCACAGCCGGTGCGCGCCCGCCGTCGTGCCCCAGCCCGCCGCCAGGTAGATCAGGAAGTCTGTCAAAAGTGGTTAATTATAATAATAAATATTATTAAACGAGACGATAAACAGTGCGGTGTGCAACATAAACTAACAAACAGATTTACTTGGACATAAAATCGCTATATAAGACCAAATATAAGCAAACTACACAATAACAATGGCACAAGGAACTCAGTCGGGGGGCTGTTGCCTAAATAAAGACCTGGAGAACGAGCAATATGTAAATTGTTCGAGTTGTAATCTCGCGTATCAAGCAAGCACGAGCTCGGAAAAAAACACCAATCTTCCGTCTACCTGGAAATGTTCCGCGTGCACTAATAATGCTCCTAAATCAACGAGGGAGGATTCGACTCCAGTGCGAAATGTTAATACTACGAGCAGAGGCAACAAACGACCCGCGCTCGGGTCGCCTGAGTCCGTGGCGTCTGCGCTCATAACTTCAGACGAAGTGCGTGCCATTGTGCAAGATGTTGTTAAAACTGAGCTCACTTTGATGGTCAAGGAGTTGAATAATAACATGATTGACATCGTTAATAAGCAGTTAGAACCGTTGAAGCAAACAATGCGTGATATAGATGATTCTATGAACTTTATGAGCGCCAGGTTCGAGGATATTGAGGCCGAACAAGCGAACACAAAGAGGACGATGCGCGACTTGCAGGATGAAAATCTTAAAATGAAGACAGAAATCGTTGAACTGAACAGTCGCCTTAGTAACTTTGAACAGCAGGCGCGGACAGCCAACTTAGAATTACAATGTGTTCCAGAACGGAAACAGGAAAACTTATACAGCTTGATAAAGAACATGGCATCTGCGGTTGGTTCAGCATTAAAAGAAAATGAAATTATGAACTGTACCCGTATAGCGAAAATAAATTCAGAGAGCACGCGACCCAAAGCTATCGTGTTGCAGTTGGCCTCACCGAGAGTGCGCAACGAGCTGTTAGCGGCTACCAGATCGTACAATAAAGCCAACCCTCAAGATAAGCTGAACAGTACACATCTAGGACTGCCCGGTGAAAAGACTCCCGTGTACCTCGTGGAACATCTGTCTCCAGCGACGAAGGCTCTAGCTGCCGCAACCAGAAAGAGGACGAAAGAACATAATTATAAGCATTCGTGGGTGCGAGATGGCAAAGTCTATGCTAGGAAAACCGATGACTCTGAATACATCTACATAAAAAACCATGATAGTCTAAGTAAAATAATTTAAGATGTCAATATTCTGTTACGTCTAATTCGCATGTTTCTCATTGTCATTATAAATTAACTCTGGATTTAAAATTATATTATCAAAATAGTCGTGGTTTGCGAACAAAAACTCACACCTTTTACTGTAATATATTATGTAATGATTATGACATAATTGTTCTTACTGAGACGTGGTTAAATAGTTCTATTAATAGCAGCGAGTTGTTCGACGATAGATATATAGTGTATAGAAGAGACAGAGAGCAGTCAAATAACCAAAAAAATAAAAAGGGGGGAGGTGTACTCATTGCTGTGCAAAAATATATAACATCGAAACGTATACCTAACTGGGAAAGTGATTTCGAAGATGTATGGGTGACAATTAACATTCCTGGTATTGGATCTCTTGGGAAAATAACCTTCTGCGCTTTATATTTACCACCGCCTGTTTTGCGTTCTAATTTATCACTATTACTCGATCATTATACTTCGTGTTTGGAAGAAATCGATTCTTACGTATATTTTCTGGGTGACTATAACCTAGGGAATATTGATTGGAAATTAGTTGAAGATCCTAATAGTAATTATATCCCACCTAATTTTAGTGACCTACTTATAGACTTTATCAATATTAATAAATTGAAACAGTTTAATTTTACGACTAATCGTTATGGCCGCACACTTGATCTGGTCATGTCAACGTTCCCCACATGCACTGTTAATGAAAGTTCAAATTGTTTAAGTAACATTGACCATTTTCACCCCCCCCTAGATATTACTATGCAAATCGAAAAGGAATGCCGATTACCATACAATGAGACTCGAAGGCCTAACTTCTATAAAGCTAATTATGACTTAATACGTGATGATCTAAAGATTTGTAACTGGGATGATTTTTTTTCAAATCTAAATGTATGTGAAATGCTTGGGGCTTTCTACGAAATTCTCGGAAAAATAATAAAAAAGCATGTACCTCTATCAAAAATAAATAAGAGTAAATTCCCACCTTGGTTCGATAACAATTTAAGAAAACTGTCTAACGAAAAATATAAAATTAGAAAGCGATATAAAAAATACAATAATCCTTTAGATGCTTTAGAATTAAAATTGATTAGCAAACGATTAAATAAAATGTCGATAGTAAAATATAATGAATATATAATTAAAATAGAGGAGAATTTCAAAGAAAACCCCAAACTGTTTTGGTCACTTGTGAAAACTAAGCGCGGGGGATCGGGTGTATATCCATCAACTATGACAGATCAGGGTGTCAGCACATCCGATGGTACTGAGATATGTGAAATGTTTGCCTCATACTTCTCTACAGTATATACCAAAGAGAATAAATCCAACGAAGATTTTGACAAAAAACCATTTGAATCTCTAACTAACCATAGTTTAAACCTAGCGGTACCGTTCGTTGATGACGTGTCTATACTAAAAAAGTTGAAAACTATTGATCACAAAAAAGGCGCAGGTCCAGATGGGATCCCTCCAATTTTCATATATAATTGTGCTTTAGAGCTAGTTCGTCCTCTTGGTATAATATACAATAAGTCCCTCACCACTGGTGTATTTCCCTCTCAGTGGAAGACCGCGAAGGTAGTACCAATTCATAAATCAGGCAATGATGATACTGCTTCAAACTACAGGCCTATATCTATTCTATGTTCTTTTGCAAAAATATTAGAATCTCTTATCTGTCCACTAGTACAAAATCACTTAAGATTATACCTTAGCAATTACCAACATGGGTTTGTGAGTGCTCGATCCACTTCCACAAATCTAGTAACATTTACGGAACTTCTTTCGGACGCAATAGACTCGGGAAAGCAGACAGATGTAATATATACAGATTTTAGCAAGGCATTCGACAAAGTCAGTCACAAGATTCTGTTGTTCAAATTATCAGCATATGGGTTTGCTGGTTTACTGCCGTGGTTAGAATCTTACATATCTGAAAGAAGTTTTTACGTCGTTGTCAATGGTTTTCAATCACAGGCACATTGCATAACATCCGGGGTTCCGCAAGGTTCCCACTTAGGGCCAATCCTGTTCAACATATTTATTAATGATATCCCTGATTGCTTCTTATACTCTAACATTTTTATGTACGCAGATGACCTTAAGTTTGCTCGTACTATTGAGTCTGCTAAAGACATCGAATTATTGCAAAGTGATCTTTGTAGGTTAGTGAATTGGTGCAATAATAACCTTATGATATTAAACGCAAAAAAATGCGTCCATATAAAATTTTCTAGAAAACTAAACTTGATACATTCTAGTTATCGAATTGGCTCCGACATACTGCAAGAGGTTGATACAGTACGCGATTTAGGTGTAATTTTTGACCGAAAGCTATCATTTATCCCACACATAGAAAATGTAATTAAGAGGGCACCAAGAATGCTCGGATTTGTCTTAAGGAATGCGAAAGTATTTCGCCATAGTTCAACGAAAATTATTTTGTACCATAGTCTTGTCAGAAGTATTATTGAATATTGTAGTGTGGTGTGGCGCCCACACTACTCTACGCATTCACTGAGATTAGAGCGCGTGCAGAAGCGATGTATGAGGCACTTAACGTTTAAAGACGCAAACGCAAAGAAAATAGCTTCATATAGACTGGGGTTGCAGTATTACGGGTTAGAGTCGCTAGCATTACGTAGAAATACTGCAGACGCGATGTTTGCGTTTAAAGTAATTAGAAATTCCATTGACTGTCCACAACTACTATCCCTTTTGACGTTTCGTGCTCCATCCCGGATGCCCCGCAGCCCTATCACACCGTTATGCGCTCCGCTCAGACGCACCGTCCTTGGCAGTAATTCACCCATCGCGAGATTATGCAAAGCAATAAACAGTTGTAGCCACAATACGGATATACACTCGGACTCGTTGCGAGGTTTTAAGAAAGGTGTTACTAAAAGTCTAGTAAGAATAACAACCCTCGTGTAATTTTTTAAATCAGTGAAGAACTGATGAGTACAAGACAAACTAAATCTGTAAGTTAAGAACACATAATACCCTATTTAGAAAATTTATTATAATGCATGCTGTGTTTACCTATAAGTGATTGTTACACTAAGAAATGTTTAAGTTAAGCAAAATGTAACCATTGATATTAATAGTGTAAACAATTGTTGGTGAACCAAATAAATAAAATAAAATAAAATAAAATAAATAAATATCTTGGGACATCTTACACAAATCAACCTAGTCCCACGGTAAGCTCAATTAAGGCTTGTGTTGTGGGTACCAGGCGACGATATATATAATAGATAGATACGTATAGATACTTAGATACATACACAGCCATGACCAAGGAACAAACATTTGTGATAAATAAATACTCAAAGAATGCCCTCGCCGGGATTCGAACCCGGAACCTCCAGCTTCGTAGGCAGGGTCATTACCAACTAGGCTACAGAGGCTGGTTTGAGATACATAAAAAATCTCTTCAAGTGCATTCCCGTTGCCGGTGAGGTTTTGAGACTCAGAATATACCCTCGGAGGTTTTTGGAAATTTCAGAAGGGCCGTAAAATTTTGATACAACATAAAATAGTATTAGGTCCTAGTACGAAATAGTTACTATTTACCCCCAGGGAGCTTATTTTGCGTACTGAAATGAGAATGCATTTATTTTTTTACCACTCTACTCTGTATAAATAGCATGTTAACCAGAGATAATTCTGGTCTTCGGGTCGCTACACCGGGTATGGCGCTCTATGTGCCGCGCCTGCATTACTCCGCTGTGGCTGAAGACGTGGTGGAGTACGTCCACCGGAAGACTGGCCTCTCGCTGAGGGTGCAGCAGCTGCGGTCGCGCCACTACGTGCACTTCAGCTCGTTTGTGGTGCGCGTGCCGCGCCCGCTGCAGGACACCATCGCGAGTGCAGACTTCTGGCCGAAGGGCGTTGTGTTTCGGTGGTTCCGGGGCAACCTGCCGAACCCTACGCCGGTTCAGTAGACTCGACAGAGCCACGCTGTTGTGTCACCTAAATCTACTTTTTTATATGTACCTTTATCTGTGTTTCTTTATTTGTATATCCTTTAATTTTAGTTTCATGACAACTGTAATGTCGTGTAAAATTTTGTTTCAATAAAAAATAAAAATAAATAAATAATGAACAAATTAGTTGTTATACGTACTAAGCAGTATAGTGGGCCACTTGGCGACGGTGGCTGCCAGGAACAGCCCGTACAGCGCGCCGGCGTGCCAGTAGATGTAGGCGGCCACCACGTGCCACTGCACCGCGTACTCCCGCGCCGGCAACGTGGTCGCCGTGGACTCCCGCGCCGGCAACGTGGTCGCCGCGGACTCTGACGCCGGCAACATGGTCGCCGAGCCGGACGGTGACTCGACTGTTGCCTCTATGGACTTCATATCTTCGGCTGAAAATAACGAGTACCTACGTTAAGAATAGTACATTACTACCGAGACCGGGAAGTGACTATCCAGTCTCGCTTCGCTTTCGCTCGGCCGTCTTTATGTATTCGGCCGGTAACCCGTCACTTCACGTCCGAGGTAAGTATGTATACTTAATGCTTTACTCACACATTATATTATCTTATAATCATCATCATAATTTCAGACATAAGACGTCCACAGCTAAACATAGCAATATAACCTCTCCTTTGGACCTCCACACCACATACACCGTTTGGAAGCGACTTGCATCCAGTGTCTCCCGGCGATCTTCATCAAAGTTAGTCACAAAAACAATGCGTTATACTGTTCAACATGCTTTGGCAGTAGCGAAAGGTGCAAAACTTAAAAACGATAGACGCGTATTGTCGACCGCTCCTAGAACATTTTAATTTACCGCGTTTTTACTGCCACGAAACGTGGCGTAGATTGTGGGATAGAATGAGCGTTCGCTTGTTTGGTGTAAATCAACCTTAAAAACACTTTAGAACCTGAAAGTACACTTTTCCTACATATTTTCTGATTAACATGACAATTGAAAACTCGACCGCTACAAACCGAAATAAATAGCGCCCGCCAGGAAGAATGCTTCCTAGGATTATTACTGGTTCTCGCTCGTCAGTACGTGTAGTACTTTTTTTTAATTAGCGTACAATTTTGTACATTTCTCGTACATTTTTTTGAAGTTATTTTGAATTCTGTACTGGCACCGCCAGAAAGTATGACATTACGAAACACGAAAAATATGAAGTTTTAATTAAGGCTTCTAACTATGTACAATCAGGGTTTTCTGAAATGACGCTCACCAGGGCGGCAGCACTCAGGCGTCCGGTCCAGAAAATTGTCTCAATTCTCAGAACGCCTATAGTTTCGTGTTTAAATGTTTTGTATAAGTTAATAAAATTGTATAAAAAATAAAAATACCTTCTAGTTAGTTTTTTTTGTGATTCTTAGCGGGACCTTACGGCTAAGTGGCGCCAACTAGTGGCATACGTGTTCGAGAAAACCCTCATTGTTTTTCCATCGATCCTTAAAAAGGCAGTGTTTAAAAATTATTAAGTTCATAAAAAAGTTGTTATTATTAGGTTTTTATATACTTGTCACGTGGAGTTGTAAGCCTCCATAGGCTATAATGCATAACTGTGTCATGCTCTAATGAATATACATAGTTACATGCATTATGCAAAGGTAAAAATTCAATAAGTTTCAACTACTCGCCGACAGCTGGCGCGTGTAGTCCCAATTTTTTAAAATTTCATTTTACTTCGTAACTTGAAAAAACACCGAAATGTTTCTAAAAATACGACTATTTATAATAATCAAGCATGCAGTGTCAAATGGCTTGCAAAGCACAATTTCACGTTTATTTTGTAGTAAGCTTACTAGATGTCGTTGTGGATTTTAGCAAACTAGGTAACATGAGCCCGTTACAATTTTTACATAATGGATTCTGTTGATCAAATATTTTTGCCCTGTTGTATTTTGATGAAAATTGTAATATATAATGTTGTTTAATTGTAGGCTAGAATAGTCTAGATAATTTCCTATAAAAAACGATATCAATATTTTTTTTGATTCAGACGTTTGCCTCGCCGCTATATCCGCTTTGGTATTATCAAACCGCGATTAGAAAGGGATTTGAAAGTAGTGTTGACACGACAGTGTATAAGTAAATCTAGGATATATTCATGGTTAAATCAATATATTTGTAGTTTAAATTCAGAGACTTAGGTACATACAATAGATTAATTAATCACTCGCGACATCTATAACGACTCTTTTCTTGATAAATAGTGTGTCATTTGTTGTGTCAACAGTACTTTAGAATCCCTTTCTGATTCCGGTTTGATAATAACAACGTCTGTCAACGCTTTTAACAAGTATTAAATAATAAATAAATAAATAATAAATAAATAAATATCTTGGGACATCTTACACAAATCGACCTAGTCCCACGGTAAGCTCAATTAAGGCTTGTGATGTGGGTACCAGGCGACGATATATATAATAGATAGATACATATAGATACTTAAATACGTAGACAGCCATGACCAAGGAACAAACATTTGTGATAAATAAATACACAAAGAATGCCCTCGCCGGGATTCGAACCCGGAACCTCCAGCTTCGTAGGCAGGCTACGGAGGCTGACAAAATTAGTTAATTAGTGTTATTTTAAATTATAAATATTAGTTAGATGTCATAAACCAAAGAAAAACGACCAAGATCACCTATGTCCGAGGTGGGGATCGAACCCACGTACTCAGCTTTCGCGGCTGATGCCTGTACCCCTCGGCCACTCGGTCTTAGCAACCACCGGCCAAATTTCTCGGGTATATGCAATCCCTTACAAGGCTAGGCGCCTTTGACCATTCTCTAAGGGCAAGCACTAACTACATGCCTGCACCTCCTATTTAGAATACTTTACAGTTTTCTAGAATAGCTAGAGAGAGATGGTGCTGCCATCTATTGAACATATTGCGAAAACACAAATCAAATTATTTATTAACTAATTTTTTTATTTTTTGTGCAGGCATGTAGTTAGTGCTTGCCCTTAGAGAATGGTCAAAGGCGCCTAGCCTTGTAAGGGATTGCATATACCCGAGAAATTTGACCGGTGGTTGCTAAGACCGAGTGGCCGAGGGGTACAGGCATCAGCCGCGAAAGCTGAGTACGTGGGTTCGATCCCCACCTGGGACATAGGTGATCTTGGTCGTTTTTCTTTGGTATATGACATCTAATATTTATAATTTATATAGTATTAAGTAGTGTGACTACTGGAGAAAAATTAAAAGTACAAATCAAAATATTTAGTTAATAAATAATTTGATTTGTGTTTTCGCAATATGTTCAATAGTGTTATTTTACTTATTTTATTTTATTTGTAAAACGTATTAAATATAAGGGCGTCGGATAAAAGCACGTTTTTTGCCGTTTCGTGTAGAAACTTTAGGTTCATGGGGCCCTTGCCGAGGGGGTTGCTTGCCGAAATCGCGAAACCTCTGGTTGACGTAACCAAAGACCGCCGAAGCGGCCGAAGAGCTGGCGGCAGCCAGGAAATGCCGCTAGCATCCTCTGTTCAATGCGATAAGGGTCAATCTTAGATATAGGTTAGGTTAGTTGGATTTAATGTACTAAGTATAGATTTGTACATAAACGTAAAATAAATAATCAGATTTTCTTGTACATTCGCCATCAGGTTTATGGAGCGGCTAAGCTGCTCCAAAATATCTGAGCTAGCCTCTATCGATCGTGGCGTTAGAGTGCATGTTCAGATATTTTGAGCACCTTAGTAGCTCCGATATAGTATATGTGATGATGGCTGTATATATTGTGACGCAACGAATCACTTGGCAGACTATGAATCGTGTGATTCTCATGATAAAGGAAACCGGAACCGTTATTTTACAAAAACCTCGAAATAGCCCAATAGTTTAAAATGTTTTATACTCTTTATGTACCTACTACTCAATATTTTATGTAATTTATAACATCATATTTTTAAATTACTCCATTATAAAGAATTTATATACTTACCGAAGAACGAAAATGAACGAAAAAAGAACCGTTCTTTGTGTTTTATGGAGAAAATAACGGTTCCAGTCCCGATTGTGGAGAGCTCCAGTTACAAGTTCTTTTAATCTTTACAGGAACATGGGAATTTTAAATTGAGCCGGTGACGGGATATTATTACTCAGAATATTTTAGATCTGTATATCTATGTTGGTATTACCTTCCATAGTACACAAAGACAAATAAATACCGAGCACCGTTCAACACGATTATTACACTTTCGACAGGCTACAGAACAAAATAGTGTAATATAAAGATATCATGCCAAGACGAGTGACGTTTTTTATTATTTGAATATATGATAGTATTGTTAATGTAACAAGAACAATAACCGACTTGTCCGAGAGAGGTGGGAACTGTTCAATCACTCTTCTCACGCCCACAGTTTACATACCTAGAACTGCATTTCGCTTACTTACTCTTTACTTTAAGTATTAATTTCATTTAATCGATTGAATATTTTTGGAGTGCTATTTATTTCATATAAAATTATACCTTGGTGTTTCACTGGAAAACAAAAACGATGCTACGCCGGCGAACATCAGATATTGTTAACAATACTGTCATTAAACAGATTAAAACTTTTAATTGAACCTAATGTTAGCAATTATTAATTTTTATTTAGAAAACTATTATTATCAATAATCTCATAAGTTGTCTTGTTTATAAATTTACTTAGTAATTATTAATTATATAGAATCAATTTGAACTCGGTCTGTTCGGTTTTCAAAGATGGCGGCATTCTGTCATCATCATCAGCCGTCAACGCGGTATGAAGTGTTCCCGGCGCTGGTTTAGCTTAAGTTAAAAACAAGATTGTTAATTGACATTAAACGTGTTAAACTGTCCTGTGAGTATAATTTGTCGAAGTTTCCTGAGCTCTTCAATATATCAGAAGTGGTAAGAACGTTGGAGAAAATCTAGTGGTATGTATTTGATCTTATATTTCATTTACGTGTAGTTTTGTTTGTTAACACAGTAGTGGTAACTTATTGACAGAGATACTGGAAACGTATTGTTTTTTTTCTATACGTTTATTTTGAGATAATATAATAAGATAATTTGTATTTGAATTTGATGTAAATACATTTTTTTCGAGACATGCGACGCTTAACGACATGGTCCGCAGGCCGCAGGTCTCTTGCCATGATCAACGTACCTTGATTGTACTGGTATTATTAGAGATGACCGTAAGAGATCAGGATGGTGTGTCTTTTGGTTCCTTGGAGCTTGGGACGGATGTGGGTGTGGGATACTACTTGCGTAGACACCCTGGCACCGTCCCATCTTCAATAAACTACGCTTACACTACTTATTGATAAAAAAAAAGTAATAAATATAAAAAAAGAGTAGGTACGATTTCGTACCGATTGGCGTAGAAATTTTAGGTTCATGGGGCCCCAGCGTGCGCACGCAAATTGTTTGCTGAGACCGCGAAACGTCTATTTGACGTAACTAAAGACCGAAGAGCTGGCGATCTTCTCGCACAACGCATTAGTATTGCAATACAGCGAGGAAATGCCGCCAGCATCCTCGGCAAAATGCCACAAGGGCCAATCTTAGATATAAGTAAGGTTAAGTAGATTAGTTCGATTTAATCTATGAATATAAGTTGCAGTTTAAAAAAAAAACAAAAATAAATAAATAAAAAAAAAAAAAACATTAAAGTAGTATGATGATGCTTGCACTCTCGTGGGTAGTTTTCGATGCACCGATAAGGAGTTGCAATCCTACCGATTATACCAACTTTTCCGTACCTAAGTGTTTTGTTTACTCCCCAATCAAAATGCAACCGAAATGTTTTGTATTTTAAAGATCTTTAGTGACCCACATATGGAGCACGGACGCGTGAAGTTAGTATATCGTGATCCAAATGTGGGGCACTAGATTGTGAACGTGTTAATAAGGTCTTAGTAGGATCAGGTAAATGAAATATGTGAATGTGTGTAAGTATTAGTCCTACGAAAACCAAGATAAGAAAAGAAGAAGATAGTAGCTGTGCGTGTTATGCATCTTTTGTGATTAGACGATAGTATTTCATCACATTACTTTTATAATATAAATAATAGACTTTTATTGTAACAAGATTGTCGATCATAATATTAACTAAATGCTGACAAACGTTCCACGTGTTCCAAATGACATCATATATTGTGAAATAAATATATCATAATACATATCAAATAATTGCATTTAATTAGCACCGTTCTACCTACTTACATGCTATTTATTAATTAATACGCACGAACAGAAATAATGTTTAGAATAAAATAACACTATTTTATTGTTCACCCGCGTAAACGTACAGTCGAGTCTTAAAATATCTCTTCAAGTCGATCAAAGTCATATTAACACATACACATAGGTACACTTATTGTATTTTAACTTATTAGATAATGTCGTAAGGAGGTATAAATATTATTGACTGCCAATTCGTTTATGGACTCGATGAGACGTTATAATAAATAAGATTTGAACCAAAAGCTTGTCTGTCATAGAAACACAATACATATAATTCTTACTACATCATTGTCATCATCACTATCAATAGAGGTACCTACTTATATTAATTTAAAATTAATCAGACGTGAATTCGTGATTAATTATTAATAGGTACATTAGATTACAACCGTAACACTTGTATGATATGCCATAATTTACAACTACTCTCCCCTCATGTTTTACTTTCTAAATATATTTTGTTTGTTTGTTTCCTCCTTACTAACATCTCATAAAAAAAAAAACATATACATGAATATTATGAATGAAACGATGCTTAGGCTCCACATTGAAACAGACTATACAATGTCTTCGTCGGAGACATCGCGATATACTCCGCCTTTGGAAAAACGAAAAGAAAATAGACCATCTCGCAGTATAGATCGTCATGATCGTTCCAAGCGCAGGCGACGGATGCAAAGTAGTCCGAGGAATAGACGCCGAAACACGCGTGACACCTATCGCAGTAGATCGAAACACCGGCGATCGTTCACTGAAACTGATAAAAGTAGTAGTTCATCGCGGATAAGAGCCCATAGACGGAAACGAACCGTATACGACCGGCATTATGCGGCCGAATCATCTGATTCCTCCGATGATTATAGCTCATGGTCCAAAGGTATAACTAGGAAGCGTCACCGACCTAGGTCTTTAAGCTTGGATAGTTCTATGTCCTCTGAATCAAATTCGATAAGATCGTCACGTGAAAGGCACCGATCTAATAAATATCAGAAAAGACGGCGACACGATAAGTCTACAAATATTCGGGATTATGATGTGTTTAAAAAAATTGCTAGGTTATTTGGTAAATCAGACCAACATATTGAAGGGGCGCAACACGTAATCCCCGAGTTCCATCCAGATGCAAACGACCAGTCAGCAGTCAACTGGGTGCGCAAGGTAAATGAAACTGCAAAAATTTATAAATGGAGTGATAGACAAATAATATTCTACGCCATTCCTAAATTAGCAGGCCACGCAAAAAAGTGGTATCAAGGGCAGTCTACCATTAATCTTAGTTGGCGAGAATGGCAAAAGAAAATTATTAAAGCATTTCCGGATGACCGCAATTATGCAGATCGACTGGCAGAGATGTTAGAGCGGAGAAGTAGAAGAGAGGAATCATTAGAAGATTACTATCACGATAAAGCTAGACTGGTTAAGATGTGTGGTATAAATGGACGTCATGCAGTCGACTGTATCATTAATGGAATATTCGATTTTAACATACGTCTTAACGCCCAAGGTTCATGTTTTAAGAGACCATCGCAGTTACTGAAATACCTGCGCAGAATTTCTAAGAAAAATAATATATTTAGCCGTAAAAATCAAATTAATTCAAGTAAATATGAGCATAAGACTGGTGATAAAATAGCAGCCATAAGAACTCAGAGGCCGTCCATATTGCAACGAGATAGTGCTAGGTTTGCACTATTCAGTGTTACAACTGTTTGGAAGTAGGTCACATATCTCGTACTTGTCCCAAACCAATAAAACGGTGTGATAAATGTTCTCGACTTGGTCATGACAGTCAAAAATGTGAAATCATTAATAACAACCGAGGAAAAATCAGTACCAATATTAAAGGAGCACTAGAAAATAAAACCGAGTCACACAAAGTTTTGAAAATCTCACCAGACAACAAAACCGATAGTAAGTACTTTAAATCTATTTTTATAAATAATAACAAATGTACCGCGTTCATAGATTTCGGGAGTCAATGCACACTGATTCGTAAAAGCGTAATGGATGCATCTAATTTAAAGCTAATAACATCTCAGCTACCTGTCATTAAGGGCTTCGCACTGGGCAGCGTTGTACCTTTAGGTAAAGTTCATGTAAATATTTCGGTGGATGCAGTAGACGCAAGCATTGAAGCTTATGTGGTGGATGATCATCTACTAGATACTGAGGTTTTAATAGGCCAATCTCTAACTGAACTGCCTACAGTTGTTGCTCATAAAACAGATTCTACTTTACAGTTATATTGTGATACCTCTGAGGCCGACAGAGTTAACCTCTTTTGTTCTCAAGATATAACAATCCAAGTAGGTTTGAATAGTATCAATATACGAGTAGACCAAGATTACTCCGGACCCTTATTTGTACCGGGAAGCATGTGCATGAAACCTGATAGTCAATATATACTGTTACAAGGATTATACCAGGTTCAGGAAAACCATGGCCAAATCATTATAATAAATCCGTCAAATAAACCTTTGTGTTTTAAAAGTAATAAACTTATGGCTCGGGCCATAAAAGTACCAAGAACAAGCACCTTCCTCCCCAACCCTGACTGTTGCCAAATAAATAACATAAACTTAGATAATTCATCCACTACCCAATATTCTACACCCAAATGTCCAATTACAATAGACATGGTACATATTGGACCTAAAATAAACGAAACCGAAAAACACCGCCTGGTCAGTTTATTGAATGACTTTAGAGACTGTTTTGCACTGGATACCCATGAACTAGGTTTAACTAGTATAATGGAGATGAATATTAGGTTGAACGACACTAGTCCCGTGTGTTATAAACCATATCGACTACCATTCAGCGAACGTGCAAAGGTCAGGGAAATAATTGGTGATTTACTTTCAAGTGGCGTTATAAGAGAGTCACAGTCTGCATATTCTAGTCCAATTGTTCTCGTACGGAAAAAGAATGGTGACAGTCGTTTATGCGTTGATTACCGGGCGCTAAATAAAAAGACAGTAAAGGATAGTTATCCTATGCCAGTCATAGAAGATCAGCTGGACCAACTTAGTGGAAAATCAGTATTTACAAGTCTGGATCTCGCTTCGGGCTATCATCAGATACCCGTAGCCGAAGATTCAAAACATTTAACAGGATTTGTGACACCCGATGGGCATTATGAGTACACTCGTATGCCTTTCGGACTTGTTAATGCCCCCACGGTGTTCCAAAGTATGATCAACAAAGCTCTGGGTGCCAAACGATTTGACTTAGCCACACCATATATGGATGATCTTCTGTGTACAGCCAGTAATACTGACGAAATGTTTACTAAGCTCCAATCACTCTTCGAATTACTTAGAAACGCTAACCTTACTCTTAATCTCGACAAATGCTTCTTTTTTCAATCGAAAATTGATTATTTAGGGTTTGAGATATCGGAAGAGGGCCTTAAACCCGGTACCAAAAAGATACAGGCAGTACAGGAATTCCCTCGACCACAGAACGTTCACCAGGTTAGACAATTTGTCGGTTTGGCCAGCTTCTTCCGACGTTTCGTTTACGATTTTTCACGCATTGCTAGACCACTGACAAAACTAACCAAAGCGGATGTGACCTGGACATGGAGTGAAGAACAGGAAAATGCTTGTGATATAAAGTCAAAACTAGTAACAAGACCAGTACTAGCTCTATACGACCCTACATTTATAACAGAGGTACACTGCGATGCCAGTAAAGCAGGCGTAGGTGGAATTCTCCTACAGAAAGCAAATAGTGAGAGTCCATTAAGACCAGTGGCCTATTTTAGTCGTCAGACCACTCGAGAAGAAGAGTTCTGGCATTCGTATGAACTCGAAACCATGGCTGTTGTGTTGTCACTAAAAAGGTTTCGTGTGTATCTAATTGGGATAGAATTTAAAGTCATTACAGACTGCAGTGCCTTACGTTCCACTTTGACAAAGCGTGACTTACTGCCTAAAATAGCCAGATGGTGGCTTATACTTCAAGAGTATAACTTTGCTATTGAGCATAAACCGGGTTGTAGCATGCAACATGTAGACGCCCTTAGCCGTAATCCGGTTAATCGCCCTGAACAAGAAGAGTTAGACGTTTTGAGTATTACCACTGGCGATTGGCTCCAGACTGTCCAAATGGCAGATCCCCATTTAATTAACATTAAAAACATTCTGCAGACAAATGAGACCGAGCTTAAAGACATCATCATGAATTATACGATTCGCGATAGTAAAATTTATCGTAAAGTTGGGGGTAAGCTTAAATGGGTTGTACCAAATTCCGCACGTTGGAAAATATGTCAGATGAACCATGACGAAGCGGGTCACTTTTCTTTCGCTAAAACATTAGAAAAGGTATCTTCTGACTATTGGTTCCCCAAAATGAACCGATTCATTAAGAAGTATGTCAGAGCTTGTATCAATTGTGCGTACAATAAGGAGGTATCTGGAAAGAAAAGCGGCTCACTACATCCTATTCCGAAAGTTAGCGCAATATTTCATACGATTCATCTTGATCATTTAGGCCCCTTTATAAAAAGTAAACGTGGAAACTGCTATATTTTAGGCATTATTGACGCTTTCAGTAAATTTATATTTGTAAAAGGAGTCAGGAACACAAAATCTAAAACTACAATTAAGGTTTTAGAGGACATTTTCTCAGTCTTCGGTCAACCTAAAGTAATTATTTCCGATCAAGGAACCGCTTTTACGTCTAGAGAGTTTAAGAACTTTACTCGATCGACCGGTACCAAACATGTTTATAATGCGGTGGCAACGCCACGCGCTAATGGGCAGATTGAGAGATACAATCGGACCATTCTAAACTCACTAGCAGCAATGAACCACGGTCACGATGAGAGGGACTGGGATACACAATTAGGCAAATTGCAGTGGAGTCTTAATAATACAATCAATAAAGGAACAGGAAAGGCTCCAGCTGAAATTGTATTTGGACAGAAAACTATAGGACTGTCAGAGGGAATTATGAAAGGGGCTTTAGAACAAACAGAGCAGATGACAGACACGCAGAGAGAAGACCTAAGACAAACGGTACAAGAGACCATAAAAGAAAATCAAGCAAAGATGAAAGAGGCATTTGATAAGTGTAGGGCACCGACAAAAATATTTCGCGAAGGTGATTTGGTCATGATACCTAACCATAATCCCGATAAAGGAAAAAGCAAAAAACTTGCACCCAAATTTAAGGGTCCCTTTAAGGTTTCAGCTGTTTTAGATAACGACAGATACGAAGTATCTAATATTGAAGGACTTTCAAATCGTACCTATAAAAATATATTCCCAGCCGATCATTTGAAATCATGGATAACAGTTGATGCATCAGTTTCGAGCAGTGACTCTGGTTCTAGTAATGATGAGATGGGCTCAGATTAAATAATTTTACTAACAATCACATTTAACTTCCTATCCTGACATTTACAGCTTAGATGCCTGAAGGGAGAAACAGAGGGGACCAATGTAATCTGATTGAGCGGTTGGTCTCGCAATATTTCTCCTGGCGAATAACGCTATCTGGTGCATAAAGCGTTGGTGCAAAAATAAATGTGATACCCTCAGTGTGGCATACTGTGTGAACCCCTAGTGTGGTTGTGAATATTATGTGTTGAATCTGAATAGATATGTGCTGAACCCCCAGTGTGGTCACCGGCAATTCCAGGAAATAACATTAGTAATCTAGTGATCGTCCCTAGTGTGACAGAGTGTAACATGCTACCCCTAGTGTGGTTAGCAACAACTTGTAATGTAATTGATGATGCCCCTAGAGTGGCAGATGTATAAAACATGGATTTACTTTTGTCAATGAGAAGTGCCAGATAGTAATAGAAAAGCATACTTTATTATAATTATGAATAACATTATGTTATGATAATTCTTGATTGCAAATTAATAATTGATTGTGTCCAATACATACTAGAGAAAGTTCCTCTAAATAATTTTACCTACATTATAATATACCTACATTGTTTGTTGTTGATATGTCAAACCCGTTGTCACAATTTAAATCGATTATTACATTTAGAAAATTGTCGAATATTTTTATAGAGATAAGTTTTAAATCAGTAAAGACAGTTATGATTACGTGAACTATACTAAAGTTACTTCTAGTACTCGTAAAGTAAATCGAAATATTATATTGTCATTAACTGTAAGTTTATCAATTATGTACGGCTTTTCCCGATTTGCTTAAAACACTTTCTGGGCTGACATAAACCTGTTTCTTATTATCTAAATATATTACTAAAGACGGTATGAGGGCATACCGACCTGGGGAATGGCCGAGCTGATTTCGGGGATGAGGACATCCCCGTGGCAGAATGGCCGTCTGTTAGCAATTATTAATTTTTATTTAGAAAACTATTATTATCAATAATCTCATAAGTTGTCTTGTTTATAAATTTACTTAGTAATTATTAATTATATAGAATCAATTTGAACTCGGTCTGTTCGGTTTTCAAAGATGGCGGCATTCTGTCATCAGCCGTCAACGCGGTATGAAGTGTTCCCGGCGCTGGTTTAGCTTAAGTTAAAAACAAGATTGTTAATTGACATTAAACGTGTTAAACTGTCCTGTGAGTATAATTTGTCGAAGTTTCCTGAGCTCTTCAATACTAAGTAGGTATAGTTTTGACGATTCAAAAAGTGAAGTTTCCAGAACTCGCCCTGTTAAATTGAACCTAGTACTCACACGTTTAGCAACGGCCACGCAGGAATTGCCAATCGATTCTCATCAAACAGATGGTGGTACAATGGTACATATATTACCTATGTAGTTTAAGTGGATATGTATTTACTTATTTGCAATAAGCGACGTTAGCCATCAGGTGGTCCGTATACTCGTTTGTCACCGTCGTGTTACAAAAAATGTCTCTGATATATGTACCTACCTGCCTACACTAAGTTAGTTACATCTACGTGCTTCCCAAAACAAAACCGCGATAACAAACAGGAAATCCTCAAGCCCACTAGTTACAAAAAATGAAATGATCAAATTTAATACAATTAAAAATAAAGTAAACTTAGAGATAGATAAAATGTACATAATTAGTGTCACACACAACTTCTTGTCGATAATAGGGATGATGACTGTAGTTAAAATAAATTATTTAACATTTTGCACGACATATTACACGAAGAAATTATTACTAAGGTGTAGATTGCAGTAATTTTTGTACAGAACTTCTATTTAATAAATTGAAAAGAACTTAAAAGATTAGGTCATTTGGCAGTACTCAAACGTGACGTCACTTTTGAGTATTTCATAGAAAATTCCTCGAAAATTCCATAGTGGTGATCGTTTTGACAGTTCGAAGAAAGATGCTGATTTGACTTGCCAGTCATCATGCCTATTCTTTATAAATTTTATAAATACCGTAATTGGGTAGAGATATAAACGGGGGGAGTAGGCATGGAAGAAGGGGAACGAAATACGAAAATAAAAAAGTATGTTTTTAATCAAACTGTTCTAATTTTTCCAATTTATCACGGGGTGAGGTGGTATTCTTTCTATTTGTCTTAATTATAAAATGTAAAACCTAAACGATACGCACATAAAAAAATAAGTTTTTCATATAGGTAATAATTTGAATATTGGTTACCATACCAATATTGGTTACAATACCATAATAAACTTAATATTCATTGTGGTACCTATGTACATAAATGCAACACGAAAAAATATACAAGGTGCTCGCGAGGAAACCGAAAGATTTTAATGCTGAATTCCTGAGCATATTTAAAGTATTTAATGTTACATAGAATTTCCTGGATTCGGCTTAGTTCCAGAGATAATTAACTTTTTTTCGTAACTCGTCATAAAACTTCTTTTTGATTACAATGCTACCACGATGTGTTCTAATATTACCACACCTTTAGCCTTATGGCAAAAGGTGTGGATACTTTTATAGGCAAAACATTAAAAAAAAAATTAAGCAGCATACTTTTTTCGAGGTTAGGCCTGGTGTGTAAATCAGAGCCGGATAGCCCTCAAGTGTTCCAAGGTGCTGTCGGCGGGGTAGGCTGCTGAAGCAGCTGACAAGAGAAATGCTCGCGGGGTTCTCGGAGGTGTGCAGCAGCGTTCCCGAAACCCCGCACACAGAGCGAGCGGTGGAACACCCCAGGGGTTTAGTCGGACATAACCACCTGGTTACTCCCGGGCCGGGTCGTATCCACAATGGATTCCCCTGGGTTAACAAAAAAAAATTGTGTGTAAATCAGGTCAAGGTAGCTACTCAATGAAATTCATGTAGGTGGATGCGTAATTTTGCCAATCTGGGTCTGTACTAGGAAATCAGGTACTCGTAGGTACGATCCACAACATAGACGAGACGATACTCGGCGTGTGGCAGCCCACTTCACTGTTCTATGGAAACACGAGGAAAACCGCACCGAGGCTGGTTGTATAACTTTCCTGCTGATTCAGGTTGGATATATACGTAGTACCTACAGATAATAATAAACAATGGCTACTGCCGCTAGCCAAAGTTAAATTGACTGTATAGTATAGCAAAGTATAGGTACATACACTTAATAAATAAAATACAGGATGAATAGAATAATATTAATTCAGAGTTCAGACCATAACTTTGTTAATAAATTTAGGCAAATGGTTGCAATCTTCAAAACATTGCTAAGATATATTCAGCGAAGTAGAGATGCAATCGATATACATGTGTATAGATATATCGAAACATCCATAACACAGGACGAAATAACAAATATTTTTACACGTCAATCGAATATAATATAGTCCTCAGTTATAACCCTTACCAGGGTTAGAACTGGGGACCTCCAGCTCACAGATTACGTTAGAAAACAGTATTCTTTAATTTTAGACTTTTTTGTACATTGCCGTAAGTTGACTCATGGGAAATTAGTACTGCATAGGAATAGAATCGATTGACATAAAAAAATTTAACGTGAAAAATCACTATTTTTTGTTTGAGAATTTTAATTCTGGATTTGCAGCTTTTCTAGCCGAAATATATTTTTGGTATTATACAAGCTTGTGATTCTGAACAGAAACAGGATCGATTGGCATCAAAAAAAAAGTTTGTCAAAAATGACCATTTTCTCGCACCCTGTTTAGTTTTTCCAAAATCTGTAAGCCAAGGTAAAATAGAGGGATGGTCTTCTAAGACAATTTTTGCGTAGCTAGTCTGAATCTGGTAGCTGCCCTTACTGTCTCATAAATAATTTCCACCCTGTATATTAATGCTACTAATATCCTCTGAAGTCAATAGGTACCTATTGTAAGTATCAACTTCCTGTATGTGTACTGTACATCATGCGAATTGTGAACATAAAATACCACACTAGTATCTGGCGTCGAAACGATTCGCACGTTTATCTAATACTACTTGTTCTACGTAATGGCACCTTCGCTGCCCTTGCTGCTGTTGATGGTGCTGGTCGGCGCCGGCGCCGCCGCCGACCCGCCCGCAGATCGCCACCCAGCCACCCACGAGCCGCCCGCGGACCGCCACCCAGCCACCGCCGAGCCGCCCGCGGACCGCCACCCAGCCACCGACGAGCCGCCCGCGGACCGCCACCCAGCCACCGCCGAGCCGCCCGCGGACCCCCACCCAGCCACCGACGAGCCGCCCGCGGACCCCCACCCAGCCACCGACGAGCCGCCCGCGGACCCCCACCCAGCCACCGACGAGCCGCCCGCGGACCGCCACCCAGCCACCGCCGAGCCGCCCGCGGACCCCCACCCAGCCACCGACGAGCCGCCCGCGGACCGCCACCCAGCCACCGCCGAGCCGCCCGCGGACCGCCACCCAGCCACCGACGAGCCGCCCGCGGACCCCCACCCAGCCACCGACGAGCCGCCCGCGGACCGCCACCCAGCCACCGCCGAGCCGCCCGCGGACCGCCACCCAGCCACCGACGAGCCGCCCGCGGACCCCCACCCAGCCACCGACGAGCCGCCCGCGGATCGCCACCCAGCCACCGCCGAGCCGCCCGCGGACCGCCACCCAGCCACCGCCGAGCCGCCCGCGGACCGCCGCTGCGACCTCACGCTGGCTGCCACTACTGCCACCACGGAAAGCACCAGATGGCAAAATCAGGCTTATTTGTCGACCACGTACGGCGAACGTGTCACTTTGTTATGCTCGGCTACCGACTTCAATATCACGATACGAGACAAGAAACAGACCCTACAGGCCACAAGATTCAACTCTACGGCGATACAAGTGGCACTGGAGATGTTGAACGTAGGAGATCACTCGTATAACTGCACAAGCGGCAAGCTCGGCTGCAACGATTCTCTAGTTGTGACAGTGGAGCCTACTTTGTCCGTGTCGGCTCCACACGTTCGTCATACAGAACACGCATTCGGATATACTTTATATTTCGTGCCACGTGGAGAAATGTACAATGTGTCGTGCTCCGGCAATAATGCAACGCTGCTTCTAATTCAAGTGAAGGAGAAGGGTGTGGAGCTACGCTCTGAAGCCATCAATACCACTACAAGGTCTGGGACGGTGCTGGACGACACGGTAGGCAGGGAATATACCTGTTCCCTCGCTGATAAAAGGCACGAGTTTCTGCTCCCCAGCGTACGAGTGATTGTGGACAATTATCCCGAAGCTCGAGATTTTCGATGTATTTTTTATCATCTGAGCAAAGTTAAATGCTCGTGGAGTTCTTCGAGTAAAAAAAATACTTTTAAACTGTACATGATTAACATGATAGTTGATCAGAAAACTTATTTTATCTGTTCTGATAACTCACACAGCTCCGCGGGCACCTGTTCGAGTGGGATGGACGATTTATTGAATGAGCACGTGGAGTATAACCAAAATTTAACTTTTAATATGAAAACATGTAATGAGGTTTACTGTGATAATGAAACGTTTTCCGTCAACCCATTTTCAAATATGAAACTAGACTCCATTGACGAGATACAGCTGATACGAGTCGATTCGCACCGCGTCGTAGTAGCGTGGGAGTCGAACATAAGGCCGGAGTATGCCAGGTTTAGGGTAGAGTACCGGCTCATGGGAATGGATTGGGAACAGGTGAACGGGTCGTCAGTGAAGAGCCCTTTTCTTTGGCGGGAACCGTTCGGAATTTACGACTTTGGCCTCGAAGTGGCGCTTCCCTGTGCGGACGCTCACTACGAGGTCCGGGTGTACGTGAGGCTGGTGCATGCGAGCGAGGACAGATACTGGTCTGAGCCGACTACGTTGTTCTTCTTCACGGCGGCGGTCGGCGGCGGCGGCGCCGAGTGGTGCGCGCGCGCCGCCGAGCGCCGCGACCCGGCGCCGCCCGCGACGGCCGACACCGCGGTACACGCGGTCCGCGAACTCATCATTGACACACGTAAAGACAAATCGTCGTTGAAAAAGCAGATAAATACATTGCGGAGAAAAGCTACTGAAATAGAAAAACTATTAAAAATATAATTAACCTACTCGTTTTGTACTTATGTTTTAGTTAGGCTAGCCTTACCACTGAAATGTGAGATAGCGAGACTTATGGTATTTATTTTTAGTTTTTTCCTTATACTGTACCTCTAAAGTACGGAATGTATGTATTTTTTCATCACACTTGCTGTCTAAGCGCGCCATTGCTTGCGCGCGTAGCGGGAGTAATAGAAAAGTGAAATTCCCTAGGGAGTAATAGAAATGTCAGTACGTTATTTTAATAATGTTATGTCTTAAAACTTATTTTTTTGTTGGCAAGTGTGATGAAAAACATTGTATGCATCACGGGCGGTAAGCGGAATACTAACTCAAGTCATAAAAGCCCTCCGCCTAACGGCGTCGGGCTTCTAACACTCTCGTTAGTAATTCCGTGCTTACCTCCCTTGATGCACAATGTACTAATGTTACTCAAACAATAAAATGTGACTTTACCATTCCTATTTGTTTTATATTATGATTAACTTGTATCCTTGTGTTGTGATATTTCGACAGTTCCGGGAATTATAATAATATTGTACCCTGTCAATGTGGTGCTGTTCACCGTTGTAATTTTCAGGTTTTAAGTTTATTCAATATTTCTCACTGGATTGCATGGTTATTTATTTTCTTTATATTAATTATTATACTTATTTTAAAAATATAACTATCTACATAAAGAACAATCACTAATTTTAGATCGATCTAAATCGAATCTATAAAAGTCGATCGAATATCGATATCGATCTTTAAAGCAATTCATTACGTATGGTGGCCCATGAGAAGAACAATGAAGAATCCTCGATAATTATACAATAAATGTACTACAATTAAATACGACACTGGCTACTACGCATCGAGTAACGGATCTTCTACATCGCAATCAAGTGTGAAGAATTGATGCTGTGTATTCCTGAGCTACTAGGGGATGTCTAAAGTCACCAGGCTTCAAGGATTGACGATCTCCAGACCAGGGTTCGACCAGTGAAACCGCTAAAGTTCACATCGAGCAGTTACTTTCGAGCGCCATCGCCAAAAGTTAAGTGTCCGTCCTACATACAATTTCCAATATTCCTATTTCCAGGCTATTATACTATTCAAAATACATTTCTATTTGTGTAAATCAAGTGTTTTTAAAACAATGAATTACGTATAAATCCATTAAATTGGTGCAAAGGTGGATTGCATCAGATTTCAAAACTACCCTATACATAAAAAAGTGAACAAAGGATTTTGCCATTTTCGATTTATTTAGCTTATTTTACATATAAAAGTCTATAAAATTAACAATTTTATATTAAAATTTTGCAATTAACGTTATTATTACAATGTTCATTATATTTAAAGTAGAACAATTAAAATAAAAGTTAGATTATTTACGTATCTAGTACTTCATACCATTTAGTTACCGTTTTCCTTATCTGTTGTTTACGCGATATTTAGCGTTATATGCCGACTATTTCAGGGAATTAACGAACATCGCCGTGCGCCGTTCGCACCGTAAGCAAGTAAGGCTGACTCAGCGTCGCGGCACCGACCGGGCCGAGACCGCTGAGCGTGCGCAGCCGGCTTCTCTGTCAGCGGGCAAGTACCACCAGAACGAGGAACATGAGCCATTATAATTTTTTATTGTAATTGCATTGCTATTTAAATAAATAAGTGGTCATATTTAATTTAAAATGTCGTCCGAAAGTGAAAAGGTCAAAGCAATGTTAACACAATTAATTAGAAAACGAGCGTCCGCCAGGGGACAAATCACGAAATTCGGTAAATATTTAGATAGCATTGCATCAAAATCGGAACTAGATAACGTTCAATTAACAGAGTTAAATTTAAAACTCGCAAAATTTGAAGCTTTGTCCGTTAAGATTGACGAGTTGCAAGGTGAAATAGAGGTTTTAGATTTTGAAAATATTTCGACTGAAATTGAAGAGCGTGACGTAATGGAGCACGATGTAATAGTAAAAATTGCCATGGCAAAAAACTTAGTCGAAAGATTTTCAAAGAAATTTGAATGCGAAAGACGGCGCAGTTCCGCGCACAATGCGTCATGTTGCATGGATGATTCTCACATGCACGAAGTAGGTTTAAAGTTACCTCAAATACAGATTACCAAATTTGATGGCGCATATTTTCGTTGGTTGGAATTCCGCGATACCTTTGAAAATTTAATTCATAAAAACGAACGTATTTCAGACATACACAAATTCCATTATTTAGTGTCATATTTACAAGGTGACGCAGCAAGAACAAATCACAATATCAAACCTTTTTTTTGAGCACTTGTAATTCCTAAAGTACTTAAGGTATAACTGTCATTATGGTGTTATTTTTTAGCTAACTTACTGTTCTGACAAATAACAACACCAAAAACCTATCTTTACGACCTAGTTTTCATACAAAATTAAATTAATTGAAAAATTAAGGTGATTTTTTTACTATTTTTAAATAAAAAAAATTTTTTTAGCCTTGTTGTTCAATTAGTTGAGTCAAATGATTAGCTTAATTAGTTTGCTTATCTAATGAGCTCTCTAACGAGATTTTTTTTTTCAGGGATAGGACCGATAACAAACGAATAATTCCAGAAATATCACGTGCGCCCGTATTCGTCTGTTTGAAATTTTAAAATGGCCGCCATTTAATTATCGTTGGCACAAAAAAAATGTATGGTAATTTGTCGATAAAATCGATTGTAGTTTATGCCCTTAAAAGCTCCGACACCAAATTCAAATTCAAATTCAAATTAAATTTATTTCAACCTTCATGGGTCATATCTAGTTAGTAAAATTTACATCAAAAAACTTATTCTATTGTTAGTCTAACATACAAGGAATAAATACAATAACTTATTTATTATATATAGGCGAAAGTGGCATGGATCTGGGAACAATGGTTGACATACTGACAGTCAAGTCTGCGCGTGAATGTGGTTAGGATTCCGTTGGAGCTGGCCTGCAGTCGACGCAGCAGGGATGTGCAGCGTTTCCGCATAATGGCATAAAAACAATCTACTCCAGCCTCCGCGAACATCCCAGATGCGCTGCAATATCGTGGCAGCTTCATCAGAACCCTAAACGCATTATTGTATTGTACACGCAGCGCGTCGTACTGTCTCCGCGTATAGCCTACCCACAGGCTGCTTGTGTAGAAGTTGGTGCAGTAGTTAGGCTCTGAAGAGCGTTAGTTTTACCTCGGTTGAGCAACGCGCGAACCTGCAGGCAATCATGTTCGCTCTGACAGACAACGCTCTGCGCTCCCTTTCCATGTCAGCATCGTCCTTTAGGTCAGAGGTAAGTACGTGACCTAAGTATTTAAACTGCTCCACTATGTTGAGCGATTTTCCGTTAAGCATAATATCAGGGACTGAGTAAGGTCGTTTACCCCTGACCCAAAACACCATGCATTCACTTTTATTTACATTGTAAGATAGGCCGTGTGTCTTGGCATACCTTTCGCACACTCGCAACAGTTTAGCAAGACCGCACGGTGAGGCGCTCAGTAGCACCATGTCATCTGCATAGCTAATATTATTCAAGCAGGCACCATCAATATGACAGCCGACGTGCATGCTAACGAGTTCCTTCGCGAGCGCGTTTACATAGAGGTTGAAAAGTATTGGCGATGTCAGCCCCCCTTGCCTCACCCCGCATTGCAACCTGTATGGTTCAGAGTACTCTCCCGACCAGCGCACGACGTTGACCTGATTCAGATACCAGAACTGAAGGGTATTGTTGAGTTCTTTTGGAACGTTGGCATCTGCTAGCTTTCGCCACAAGATATCGTAATTAACCAGGTCAAATGCCTTTGACAGGTCGAGAAAGCATGCGTATACAGGTGTCTGCCTATCTGTACCTAATGGCTTGCTTCACACACAAAATGGCAGTTTCCGTTGACTGATGGCGTCTAAAACCAAATTGGTTGTCATGCAAGTCAATGTGCTTGTCAAGTTGTATATTCAAATTCAAATAATAATTCAAATAATTTAATGTTATAAAACACATATCAAAAAATTAATATACAAAAAATATGTCAAAATATTAAGCAAACCATCCAATACTTTTGCCACTACTGTTGCAAGTGAAATTGGCCTATAGTTGGTTTTATCACAGATGTCCCCCGTCCTATTTTTAACAACCACACACCGCTAACCAAACACCCTGTATATGACGAATCAACA
>JALPQI010007294.1:0-2500 GCA_025490895.1 Thaumatotibia leucotreta | reverse complement strand
TTCCGGTAGGTGTTATCTATAATTTTGTTGGCTTCCTGGCGGTGATTACGCTTGTGAAATGACAAAGGGAATTTAGCGAAGTCTGGAGCTTTATGTTGACTGGCAGCTGATTTAGCTGCCATGTCTGCCTCCTCGTTGCCGAGGAGTCCAACATGTGCTTTAATCCAGCAGAACTGAATATGACGTCCTTGCTCCCTAATAGCAGCAATTCTTTTATGTGCCCGGTTTATAGTGGCGTTTGTGCTTTGACGGTTGGTTAGCTCATGCAAAGCAGCCTTGCTGTCAGAAAAAACTGTGGCTTGCTCCAGCCCGAGGTCATAACACATAGAGCATGCCTGCTCTATTGCTAAACACTCGGCCTGGAACACAGTGCAACTACTGTGCAGCTTCAGCTTCTTGCACTTGCTACTGCCGTCTGGGTAATGTATAATCACCGCCGCGCCCACTACTCCATCATGCTTACTGCCATCAGTATAGACCCTGTGCATGTTTACGGTATAGTAGGGTTCGAGGTCGTTGGCATTATTTACATCCTGTAATTTAATGATTGGTCGTTGGGTAGGGTGTAACAATTGATTTACTGGCACCCTTTTATCGTAGCCGATGTCGTCGGGCAGGTATTTGGAGACTTGAGATCTTTTCACCCCTTCAAAAGATGCAACCTCTTGGATCTTTTCAGGTAGAGGAGTTAAGCCAGCCAAAACTATTGCAGGTATGGTTGGTAGGGTGCGAAATCCGTGAAGGATTTTAATTGCGAACCCTCTCTGCAGGCTCAGCAAAGATGTACGTACCTTCTTGAACTGTACCGCGTTAGACCAAATTTCTGCAGCATAAGTTACAATTGGTTCTATAACTTGTTTGTAAATTATGCTGACGTTATTTGCATGCACACCCCAAGTTGGCTTTATGTAGATGCATAGTCGCTTAAAAATGTTTTGAGCTTTCTTAACTGCGTATTCAACGTGTTTGATGAAATTGAGTTTGTCATCTATAATGACCCCAAGCAATTTAAAATGATCGTCAAACAATATTTGGGTGTTATCCATTATTATCTTAGACGCTTTAGCTTTAGGAGTAGGCGTTATCATCCTTGTTTTATGTGCCCCAAATTTTAGCTTGTTGTCTTGTCCCCATTTGACAATATTGTTTAGTATGACATTGGCATATTCTTGTATTTGTTCAACATTATCACCAGAGCAGATGAGGAGGATATCATCCGCATACGCCTGTAGGTGGCATCCTTCGGGAAGCGAAGAGTCTAGCAGCACGTCGACGATTGTATTCCAAAAGATTGGACCCAGAACAGAGCCCTGGACGCAACCTCGCGATTGGTCTTTTGTAAGTGTGGTATCCGCATAGTTAAGTATGACTTTCCGGTCTGTGAGGTAGCTGTGTATGATCCTGTAAATGTTTCTTGGGCACTGTACTGCTCTTAGACGGCTCAGTAATGCAGGCCACCAGGCGTGATCGAATGCTCCCTCAATGTCTAGTGATATGGCAACAACCAACTTTTTCTGGGTCTTGTATTGCATTATTTGATTGGTTACTCTGTGCAGTGCGTCTGTAGTGGAGCATTGTTCCTTGAAACCAAACTGATGAGCGCTGCATGCATTGTTTTTCCTCATATAAAATGTGAGCCTCCTAGCAATGAGTTTTTCAAGGACTTTGCCCAGAACATTTATAAGCCCGATTGGTCTGTATGCGGCAATTTCCTTATAATTAGTTTTGCCGGGTTTAGGGATGGTTTTTATTAGTGCGATTTTCCAGCAAGAGGGGAAGTAATTTAACTGTAGGCATCTATTGTATATTGTGGTCATTTGCTCAGGATAGGTTTCTATAACATGTTTACAAATGTCCGCTGTAAATCCATCCATTCCCGGTGCTCTCTTTGGGCTCATGCTAGTGATTACCTCAATCAATTCTGCTGTGCTGAATGGAGGTTCATCAGTTGTGTTATAATCCATATTAATGTTAGTTTCTCTTCTTTTTTGCAGGTGGTGTGCAGTATCTTGGGATTCGGAGTCCTCGGGGAAGAACTTAGCGGCGAGCTTTGTTGCTGTGTCCTTTACGGAAGTTGTGTAAGTGTTATCTGCCATTTTTAGGGTTGCTGGTGGCTGCGGCTGGGGTGTGCTCTTCAACAGGCGATTCGTGACAGACCACACGTCATCTTTGCCTTGGCGACTGCAGAAATCTCTAAAATGTTCAGTAGATGTTTTCCTGATCTTGCTGGCGTACTCTGCTCTAGCGTCATGAAGCTCTTTAAGGATATTGGTAATATCCTTTTTTCCCCTTTTCAGGTCCTGCAAGCGATGGTGTAGCGCAATTACCCTTTTCTTAGTGTCCGTGAGTTCTGCTGTCCACCACGGAATCTTTTGGTGAGGCTTCTTAATAGCCAGTGTTGAATCACAGGTTTTAGTAATTATGCCGGTTAGTTCTTTTATGTAGTTATCCAGTGCAGAGTTGTCGAGTTCGTTGATTGCAGTTCTATTAATGTTACTAA
>JALPQI010007293.1:0-47941 GCA_025490895.1 Thaumatotibia leucotreta | reverse complement strand
AGAGGCACGTATAGTCATGGACTATGAGGAATCGCTTTTAATAGTTTTAAATGCACTTATACTAGCGTTTATTAACAAGAAAAAGAAATGCAGAAAAAAAACTTAATTCTAAAACGAACGAACACATGCGGATATCAAACCGGAAAACCATGAGTGCTGGTCAAACTGTTCCGGAAAATTTTCCCGATTCGGAAACCCGATCCGGAAAGGATAATATTAAAGCATGTGTAAATGACTTTATACCTGTCACATCCTCGTTCACCATTCACTTTCCCATCATTCGTTCAAAATCTCCCATTTACTATTTGGCTGCATTTGACGCTTTTCTGCCGATAAAATGCATATTTTGGATGTTTTAGCAATTCTTGCTAATACATCGCTAATGCTTTCAGGATTGTGTCTGTAGGCATTGTTATGAAGTTAAAAAAGATGAAAGTGGACTCGGAGGTAGTTTTTTCAGAATTGCTATTATTTAAAAGCCGACAAGTGCGTTTTGGCATAGTCGTAAACAAACCTTTTGTTTTAGGAGGTGAGGGGTCCTGTGCCAGTGCCTCAGCCGGAGATTCATTGAAGCTGATTTGTACAAGCGTACTTACTTTGGGCCTGATGTCCCAACGCTAGAGCTGGAGTGTTGGGAGGAAGAGCTCTCGGAATGCCAATTGAACGCCTATAAGAATGCCGACGATGAATATAAGAGCATTCAGACGAAGATTGACGATCTGGTCAAGGATACCGGCGGGCAGATTGTGTACAACGGCGACCAGTTTACTGCGTACCAGTTGCTTGGGAAGTTAGTACATTTCATTGTGTTTTTAATTAACTTTAACCCTTTGACCATTTGACAGCTCTTTCAAAGCATTCAATTTCGAACCTTACATAATTAGTAAATAGATTTGGTTTTGTTTTTGACGTGACAACGTCTTATAAATTGGTTTGCCGGGTGAGGGTCTCACCAAACCAATCGACGCGCGGAGTCGGCTTTCGCCGAGTTGTTTACACCACACTATTCGCATTTAGGCCGATCGACCGTCTCCGCGGTTTGAACACCTGCGTTAAGCAGTCTCACACCTCCTTACGGGCCGTCGAAACGCTCGATCGGCCTGCGATTTGCTACCGTAACAGTTGTAAAGCGGCGATCGGCTCTCCCGTGCTCCGTCCTGCCGTCGAGACGTCAGGACAGCACGCGTACAGCCGCTGAGCTCCGACGAACAGATAGGATAGGACAGCGGGTGATCGGCAATCGTAAATCTCATTTTTGGAGACTAGTTGTTTAGTAACTAGTTTGAAATTGAACAGACGTGTATGATTACGACAGTATTACTTCGTGTTGTCAGATCTATTGCAGATATTAATGTGGGTAATAATTCAATGAATAAATACAAACGCATCAGTAGCTACTTCGGCCGTCATCGGCTCTTTTCGGCCGTCGTCAGCTATGTTCGGCCGTCGAAGACGCTGAACGGCTTCCGCCAGCTCTGACCGGTCCTTATCGTAGGTACTTCGGCCGTAATCGGAGCCGTTCAACTCTTTCCGGCAGCGTACGGCGGTATTAGGAGATTTAGGAATGCGAACGTGTGCGTTAGGCTGCAAACGGGGTCGTACGAATGCGAACAGCTTTACGGCAAAACGCCGTTTTCCCGTCGAAACACGTCGTTTCGCGTGGGCCGAGCCGATTTACGATGTCCTCGCTCTTATTGCGTTGACATAAAGCTTTTTCCGTACGCGATTAGCCGAAACGGCGCGGACTAGTTTGGTGAGACCCTGACACTTCAAGAAACTGCGTTACGCTCCGCTCACGTTATGAGCTCACAATGAGAGTGAGTGAGAGGCACGCGTCCCTTCCACTCGGGCATGGTTAGCCCGCCTAAGAGCGAGAGAGACAAACATAAAAAGTGAAAGGCACGCGTCCCTTCCACTCGAGCACAGTTAGCCCGCCTAAGAGCGAGAGAGAGAGAGTGAGAGAGATAGGCATACACACCGGTTCATGTCTTGCGCTTCTATTTCGCTTAGGCGCCTGCATACAAGTTTACACGTTGCCAGTTAATTGTAAAACGGATTGCGGGTAGACTGTCGATCGCGAGCGGTCATATAAAAATTTAATATATTCATATTCATATTCATTTATTCATAAAATTAAAAATTTTACATGTCATAAATAATAAAATAAAATTAGGATGTCAATTAATTTACAGTTTACATTAAAATAATCTATTCAACATTATTATACATGTTATTTAAAAATTAAAATAAAAAAGAAAATATACATTAAATTACATCAAATTAAATCGAATTAAATTAAATTAAATTAAATTATAATTTTCATATTCATGCATGTCATAAAATGCTTGATCAGTAAGCCATTTTGAATATTTTGTTATTTAAAGATAAATCGAAAAATTTCTTTAAAATCTCTAAATTTTTTGTCTAAATTCAGTTTCGTTTACTTTTTTATAGTATTGGTGGTGTTGGTAAGTAGTTTTAGTTTCTGGTAATTGGTATTTTTTAAATTTTGTTCGGACTATTTTGTGCAAGAGGGCGGCCATGTTGGCGTCCTCATGAACAGGGGAGAAGAAGCCGATTTGCAGGACCCTGGAGATGGAATCTCCAGTCATTGTCCTTTAAATGTTAATTTGGAAGATCATGAACATTTTGAGAGAACATTGACTGGAGATTTCACTATCGCAATGGGTAGGAAAAAACGCAGAAATAGAAAAAATAAAGAATGAAAAAATAATGAGAGATCTCGTTCACGTTCGAGGTCTTCAAGATCTGAGAGCTCTCAAAAGTCAGACTTAGAACATGGGGGCAATTTACGTGACACAGAGCCTGATACACAAATCCCTCCGGGCCAACACCCGCCCAGCCAAATTGCCCAGCCCTTGTATATTAATACTCCTCCGGCACATTTAGTGACTGATTGCCCTGATGTTTCACAGGCCCAGTCCCCAACTACCCCCTTCACTCCAATTGGGAGGGATAGGTACACAAATACGGACCGCGGTCCTTTTGTAGTCCATGTTCAAAAAATTGAAATTACCCCGGATTCCGGAACAACTCTACACCCTGTTTCGTTTGGCCTTTTCCTCCAAAAGAGGAAACGAGAATTTCCTAATGTTTTAGAAGGATCAGTTAAGAGGATAGGACGCAATCGAGCGGCATTGTATGTATGTATATATAACTTTATTGCACATAAACAAGTTTACAGAGAGTAAAAACAAAACAACAGTAAATACAAGAATATGTACAAAGGCGAACTTATCCCTAACAGGGATCTCTTCCAGCTAACCCTTGAAATAACATAAAAGGATATACAAGACAAAAATACAGTGAGAGGCAAACTAATAATGAGCACTTAATTTAAATGAGCCAAAATTTCAAATTTACTACATACCAACTTAAAATCACTTAACAAATACGCATCACCTATACATTTGTATAATAGTATAATATAATACATGTTATAATTTCTAACGTAAACTAATATATACCTAACACTGCTACTAATATATACCTAACCTATATATAAATATATATATATATATATATATACATAAGTATGTAATACAAATATTAATCATCGTACCTACATAATACCTAACTTTACGAGTCTGATAGCCACAACTTTTTCAGTTTCACCTTGAGAGAAGCAACAGACTGCGACTGCCTGACGTCCACCGGCAGCCCATTCCACAATTTTACTGAGTAGGCAGTGAAAGATCTTGAAAATGTCCTCGTTTTTTTAGGCGGAATGGCTAGAGTGAGATTTTCACTAGAGCGCAGGCGATGACCACTAGCAGTCGCCAAAAAATTAAATTTTTTAAATTTAAGTATGGAGGGGACGAAGGGGTTAAACAATGCGTTGAAGAGTAATTGCATTGTCTTTCCATTCAGCGGACGACGCTAACATGTTCCTCGACTCACCGACGCTTCAACAAAATAAATACAAAGCCTTTGTTCCGACGTTTAATGTCACAAAAATGGGCTTAGTTCGTGGCGTGCCGGCTGACTGGACGCCTGAAGAAGTTTTGCAGCAGATCCAGATACCCAGTAACTCGGGAGGGGTTCGTCCTATTAAAATAAGACGTTTAAATTTCAAGAAAACGAAACTTGATGGTTCGTACGCCTGGCTTCCTTCAGAAACTGTTGTTATTACATTTGATGGCCAGGTTCTACCAAAAAGAATTTTTCTCTGCTTTAATTCTTTGCCAGTTGAGCAATACCAGTACCCGACGGTTCAATGTCTGAAATGCTGCCGATTTGGACATACAAATCGGCAGTCCAAATCGGCAGCATTGCCTGCCTTGTGGGTAATCTGCTTTCGGAAAGACAAGTTACTTTCCAGGGAAAGGACCCTCTCATTTGTCCATCCAGGTTAGTCTGGCGGGGCCTTCCGCAGGGCTCAGTTTTGAGCCCTCTATTATACAATGTTTACACCTGTGATTTGGATAAGGCTGTTGCTGGCTCACAAGTCCTTCAATATGCTGATGATCTTTTAATTTATTCCTCGAGTGTAAATATAGAAACTGCTACTGAAACTGTTAATGATTCCCTCAATTCTTTAAATTCTTGGCTCACTGGTCACGGTCTGTCTCTTTCTCCTTCCAAAAGCTGTGCCGTAGTTTATTCTCGCAAAAAAACACTTCCAAACATCAATATAATGATTAATGGATTAGCTATCCCTGTCCGTTCATCCTATAAGTTTTTGGGAGTTATTCTGGATTCTAAACTGACTGGTTCCATGCATTTCGAATACCTGATTAAAAAATGTAAAAAGGACTCAATACTCTTAGATGCTAGTCGGGAGTGTGGTGGGGAGCTCACCCCTCCTCTCTTCGATTAATTTATAATGCCACCATCCGCAGTATATTAGATTACGGTTCTTATCTGTTGGTTCCTGGTAACAAAGAGGGATTACATAAGCTAGACTTGATCCAGTATAAGGCTTTGAGAATTATCTTGGGTGCCATGAAATCTTCTCCAACCAACGCCTTACAAGTGGAATGCGCTGATCCTCCCCTTAATCTCCGCCGGCAATTTTTAGCGGACAGCTATTTATTTTGCGCTCTTCAGTACTCTTTCCACCCTATAATCCATAGGTTAGTTGATCTTAAAGCAACTATAAGACCAGACTTTAAAGACTCGCCTTGCCTTGTAAAGAGTTTGATAAAATTCCAGTCTATTAAAGATCCGGTTTTTCATTCGCCCCGTATTCCTCTTTATGAGTTCGAATATCATACAATAATATATCAGCCCCGTGTTATTTTAAACTTTGATATCTGCCGCAATGATCCTCAAGCCGATGAGTATCTGCGTCAAATTCTTTCTCGGGAGTGGCATGATTGGAACACGGTTTACTGTGATGCATCTAAGTTAAGCCCGTCTGGATGTGTGGGTGTAGGAGTTTTTCATTCCCAGTATAATATTGTTAAAAAAATTAAATGCCCCCCTGAAACATCAGTATTCACCGGTGAGTGTATTGGGATTCTGGAGAGTGTAAAATATATTTTGCTTTTTAAGTTAAATAAAACTATAATATTTTCTGATTCTCATAGTTGCCTTCAATCTCTGCTGTCTAATCCGTTTTCGGTAAGAATACATAACCCTATCGTCTATCAAATTAAGGATATTCTCTTAACTTGCAAAAAGGAAGGTTATGAGGTTGCTTTGGTGTGGATTCCGGGTCATTCAGGGGTGACGGGTAATGAACGGGTCGATCAGGTTGCAAAGGAAGCAGTTGTGTGTGGGGACAAAGTCTTCTTAAAAAATTATGCCCACGACCTGGTTCCTTTAGCTTCTAGATTACTTACCCAAGCCTGGTCTCATTCCTGGTCTGCCTCCAGTAAAAAGCGAGGAAAACTATACGTGAGTGTGCAGCCTAATGTTTCAAGAAAACCGTGGTTTACTAAGATATTTATTCCTAAACAATTCTGCTCCACTATTATCAGGATGAGACTGGGCTGTTGCTGTATTCCCGTTCATTTGAAAAAAATTCACATTCGAGATTCGTCTATCTGTGAATGCGGATTAGACGAGGGTAATTTAAACCACATATTTCTTGCTTGTCCCTTGTACAACCATAACATTTTATATAATGAATTAATCAGGCTGAAGGTTCCTTTCCCTACTCACATATTAGAACTTATACAAATTACAAACAAAGATATTCTTGTAGCTTTGGGTTCTTTTTGTCACCTTAACAAATTAAAAATTTAATCTGTAGTAATTTTGGTATTGGGTACTAATTGGTACTAACAAATAATTGAATTTTATAACTTTTTATTTATTTCTATCCAGGTTTGAATTATATATGGAATGGTGGTAGTAACTGGGAGCGTTACTGAATTTTTTATTTTTATTTCACTCGTTGATTATTTTCGCCCGTAAATTTTTTATTCGTATTATATCGACATGACACTGGCTATTCTTATGTAGAGCCATTAAAAAAAAAAATTGTAAAACGATTGTGTAGTGATAATGTGAAGGTAGTTTCGTCCATCGCAACAATTCAAACAGCAAAGGTAAATAATTTCAGACTGATAATATAACATGATGAAATAAATGACTAAGACATAAGTGAATAGGTTATGTTGTAAAAATCACAATGTTCAAATGTTGTGGTAGTTTTCAATCAAAAAAGTAGTATAAATCGTTTCTCAACCAATAATAATTTGTTTAACTTGAAAAAATGAGCGCGACTTGCTATGTAAAAAATTGAAATAACAATGTTTAACCTCCAACCTGTCAAATCGAAACTTTCAAACATTCAAACCGAGACGACCAATCACTGCGCAAGGTGGTAAGCGCGTGATTTACAAATTCAAAGATCAAAATGTGAATTTGTTATCTCCTTTTAGAAAATACACTTTGAATTAAAATCGATTGATATTAACAATTAATGTAATTTAAATAAATGTTCTAACTTTTAAATTTAGTTTTTATATTTATAACAATGTAAAACAAGTTAAATTTATTAATAACTTATAACAACTGATTGATTTAACATAAACCAATTTTGTGAATTCTTGAATTTGTTATTTATATTAATAACTGTTTCAACAAAGTTCAATTTATGCAAAAATTTGAAATAAAAAATGAATTTAACATACACAAATTTTGTGAAATTTCAAATTAATTATTTATATTAGTAACTTTTTTTAAATTACTTTTATTTTTTAAAAATTCTTGAAACAAAAAGTTAATTCAACAAAAACAAATTTTGTTAATTTTCAAAATTATTATTAATTCATAACATGAACCAAATTAGGTATTTAACACAAACAAATTTTGTTCATTTTAAATTGACTATTCATATTCATAAGTACTATTTGAAAACATTTAAAAATATGAGAAACAATAATTTCTAATTTGTTCAATTTTAGTACAACGGAGCCAGATGTACAAATTCCTTCAACGTCCAGTACACCGATGGAGACTGATGATATCGTGCCACCAACGTCTGCCATACCTTTCGCTGTGTCACACACACCCCATAACGCCAAAGCACTACGACAAAGTATGTATAGAAAACGTAAGGCCGCGGAAAGAACTCCTGCAGAGGCAGCAGATTTTGCAAAAGCAGCCGCCGAAAGACAACGTAGATGCAAGCAACGTAGACTCGCCAACTCAGCTCTTGAGTCAGCCACAGTGTCTGCTCCTGTGGTAGTGGAAAGAACAGTTACTGCCCAGACCAGCGCTCAGCGACAACGTGCTTACAGACAGCGTAAAGCTGCTCAAATTGTTTCACAAATAAGTACTCCACCGACTCACACAGCAGTGCAACCGGAACAATCAACCTGGAATATCAAATGGTCGTCGTCAATAAAGAGGTTTAAAACTACATTTCTGGACAACGAATTTGGCCACGCTTGCTCTGTTTGCGACCGATTGTGGTTCAAGAATGACCTTAAAATCATCACTGCTGCACAACTACAGGTCATATCGGATTGGTTCGTTAAGGAAAATAGGCAACTACGCGAGGAGGATTATACGCATATTTGCAACACCTGTAGATTTTCGCTGAACAAACATAAGCTTCCTACCCTTGCAAAAGTGAATGGCTTCTCATATCCAGAAATACCTCCTGGCTTACCGCCACTGGATCCAATTAGTGAACGATTAATCTCACCACGTCTGCCATTCATGCAAGTGCGTCGTCTGCGGCATGACTTCTCTTATGGAATTATTGGTGAAGTGATCAACGTTCCAGTCAACGTAGAAGACATGGTAAAATGCTTGCCCCGGCATTTAGATGAGGACGACGTCATTAATGTCAACATCAAACGGAATCTCGCACACAAAACAAATTACATCAGCGGCTACGTGTCCAAAAGGACAATCAAAGAATGGGTGGATGTACTTCAAAATTCAAGTCTATATCGCTTGTACGATATCAAAGTAGATTTGTCAAGGCTGCAAACTGTCGTGCCACCAGAGGAAGATTTGCAGGATGACTCGGCTCATCGAATCGAAACAATCGCCGCCGAGTGTACTCCGGAGTCAGAAATTCTTGCTTCCAGGCAGCATACACTACTGTGGAACGAAGAGGATTGCCTCGACATCGCACCAGGACATCGGGCCATGCCTCTGAACATCATTTACGACCGTCATGCTGAAGAACTATCATTTCCTGCAATATACTACGGCCAGCCTCGTCGCTTCCACATGGGAGTTTCAGTGACACCTTACATGATGGCAACCAGTGAATTACGACGAAGTGACAGACGCGGAGCCACGCCTCAAAAAGTCTTGTACGTTGCTATGAAGATTCTACGTCTCCGCATGGTGGATGGCATTTACAGCACATTTCGGAATGTGTCAACCACGGAAAACGTAACTCGACGCATGTTGGAGGACCCGGAATTTCTTAAAGAATTTGTCGTTCAAAATCTTGCCTTCATGAAGTCAGTACCCAATTCCGTCCAGTATTGGGCCTCTCGCAAACGAGATCTGTTTGCGATGCTCCGTCAACTAGGTAAACCGACCATATTTCTCACTTTAAGTGCAAACGAAGTACGCTGGTTGATATTACTGAACTTACTCCTCAAATTGAGTAACAAGTATCCTGGAAAAGTTGCTGAAGAGCTAAACACGTCAGAGCGGTGCAACTTAGTGAGCGACGATCCAGTTACGTGCTGCATATATTTCCACAAACTCGTCGGTACATTGATGAATATGCTGAAGGCAAAACAATCATATAATCCATTTGGCCAGTACTTTGTTAAAGATTATTTCTTTCGCATTGAGTTCCAGCATCGAGGAAGCCCCCACGCACACATTTTGGTGTGGTTGAATAATGATCCACACGAGGCCGTGTCAGAAAATATGCCAATGACCATCGAGCTCGTGGAGAAGCTGAGTTCTGTCGCCAAAGAAGATATGCCCAATGAGACCATCTACGCCAATCAAATTCACAAGCACACTTTCACCTGCACAAAGCGAGGTGAGACGACTTGCAGATTTGGGATCCCGTACTGGCCAATGCCTGCTACTCGAGTCTTGGTTCCAATGCCTCAGACTGATGGACGCCGGTCAACATTCCAAAAAAAATCCAAGGAGCTACGAACGTGTCTCAGCGAACGTACATACCCTAGCATGGATGACTTTCTGAGGGAACATGGTCTGACATTTGATGCATATCTTGATATAGTACGTTCAACCCTTCGCAGGCCAACTTTGTTGTTTAAACGTAACTTCGATCAACTTATGACAAACACGTTCAACCCTTACCTTGCTGGTCAAATTAATTCCAACATCGATATTCAGTTTGTCTTAGATGAATACAGCTGCGCACAGTACGTCGTGGAATACGTGAACAAATCAGCTCGTGGAATGGGTAACTTGAATCGAGAGTTGACTAAAATGATGGAAGAACATCCTGACCGCGATTACACTGGTCAATTAAAAGCATTGAGTGTCAAACTTCTCAATGCAGTTGAAATGTCGGCGCAAGAAGCAGCATGGTATTTGTTACGACAGCCGATGAGCGAAGCAAGCCGTCAAATTGTGTACATACCAACAGTGTGGCCCTCAGAGAGACAACGTTGCCGCAAACGTCTGAAACAATTGGATCGCGAAGGAATCGCAGAGGACAGCACAGACGTGTGGACCAAAAACATCATTCAGCGGTATGAAGAAAGACCTCCATCTTTGCAAGATGTATATTTGGCCGAGTTTGCGTCGTGGTATGCTAACTCTCGTGATTTCATTGGCAATGAAGACGACTTGAACGTGCATGAAGATGACGATCCTGAACCGCCGACTGGAGAAAGAACGACATCGAGAGGATATCGCAAACGTCTGATCGGTCGAATCATACGATACAGATGCTACGACATAGATGAAACTGTCAATTATCAACGTGAGATGGTACTGCTGTACTTGCCCTTTCGCAACGAAGTCGCTGACATTGTTGATTGTAATAAATTTATACAATTATTCAATGACAACAAGGAAACTATCATGGAACGCAGAAAACTTTATGAGAACAATATTGACATCGACAAAGTGATGCAAGAGCTAGAAGCAATGATGATTTTGCAAAATTCAGAGTTTCAGACACCACAGAACCAACGGAAACAGAGTCAAGAAGAGTGTTTGTAGAACAGCTGTTAGGAGGAGAGAGAGCTGAAAATAACGATGATGTTAATGAAATCGTGCCGCAAAACGGATTGTCAGTTGTAAAAAAAAAAATTGGTTGCCTGTAAAGTCGGTATACGGGCGAAAGTTTTACGTGACAACGACTTTCACTTTTTATGTCTGTCTCTCTCGCTCTTAGGCGGGCTAACCATGCCCGAGTGGAAGGGACGCGTGCCTCTCACTCGCTCTCATTGTGAGCGCATAACGTGAGCGGAGCGTAACGCAGTTTCTTGAAGTGTCACCCGGCAAACCAATTTATAAGACGTTGTCACGTCAAAAACGGAGCAACGTGATGCCAAAACAACAATATTGTGAGCTGCTACGAACTACAAATGCTGAACAACGTGAGGTGGTTCTTGAGGCTATACATCGTTTACATGGCTGCGGAGATGAGCTCCTACAGGCTCTACAAATCTTCTTCACCGGACCAGCAGGATGTGGCAAAACGTATACATTGAAGGCCCTCATGGAAACGTACAATCGTTACACTCAGAACCACAACTCACTCAACAACGCCTACGTTGCTTGTGCAAGCACAGGTAAAGCAGCTGTACCTCTTGGTGGCACAACAGTTCACTCAGCATTTCGCCTAACAACTTCTCGAGTTACAAGACTTCTATCAGCTGAAAACTTGCAAGCCTATAGAAATATGTTCGTTGGCGTGAGAGCAGTTTTCATTGACGAGATCAGCATGTTGAGTGCAGCTATCCTCGGTAAAATCAATTATCGATTGCAACAGATAACCGGCATATACGACCAAGTTTTCGGAGGCCTTCACATCATCTTATGCGGCGATTTCAGACAGCTGCCGCCTGTACGCGCTACTCCGTGTTACACAGTGCCAATCAACCAACTCGGAGGACCTATACTGTGGCAAAGCATCGACTACTTCCCATTGGTCCGTGTTGTAAGACAAACTGACGAGCTGTTTTCGAGAATTCTGACTAAAATTGGAGATGGACTTAAACTAAGTGTCAATAACATCGAACTTATAGAATCCAGACATAAGTCAGAGTCCTGGTGCAAAGAGAACGTACCTGACGCTGTTCGGTTGTTTTACAGTAACTTTGAGGTTGATTCATACAATCGAAAAGCAATTAACAACGCACACAACTGTATTGCCACTGATATCATGCTCGGATATTCCAGTAATTCTGAGAGGGGCCAACAGCAAGGAAAACTTCACAAGATGTCGGTTGCAGAGACAGACGGATTGCCTTACATGCTGCCCTTAGCAGTGGGATACCCTTACATGATAACGTCTAACATCAACGTAGGAGATGGATTGGTAAACGGCGCTATTGGAGTCTTGCGACACATCGAACGTCAGCCAGCCGATCCAGCCGAAGCAGGACCATCGACCAGCACGACGTCACCGCCCACAAAAGATGAAATTATCACTCTTTGGTTCGAGTTTCCAGACAAAAGTACGGGTGCCAGTGCAAAACTCAAAAGTCGACCACATGTACTCAGCAAACCAAACACTTTGTCCGTTGATTGGGTGCCGGTGTACAAAAAAGTGGTCAACATCACATTGACAAAAACAGTGAAATGCAAACGCAAACAATTTCCTTGCGTACCTGCTTGTGCCATTACGATTCACAAATCACAAGGTGGGACGTTTGATGTAATCGTGTATAAGTACTCCTCCAAGCAACCACAACAATTAGTATATGTAGCTATGAGCCGCGTAACGAGTATCAACGGATTGCATATCATCACGGAGAAGGACTCTCCTTTGATTTTCAAACATGGGCGCGAAGGAAACGACTCACACACTACACGAGATAATCGCACTGAATATATTCGACTCCAAGGACACACTTTGCAAACCACCACTAAAAAGGCAGTCAAATTCTGTGACGATGCTACCAGTGCTGGACAAACTATCGTGACGAACATCAATTGTCAAAGTTTGAGTGCTCATGCCACAGACATTGAAACAGATACAGTGATTCCAAGATCTGACTATTTAGTACTGACCGAAACGTGGATGCGCGACACTTGTGAACCACATCCAATCAAGAATTATGAGTGCATATCAAGGAAGAATAATCGAACAAACTCAGACACCAACGCAGCAGGTGGAGTAGCGATCTATCGTAGGTTATCATCAATATCAACGGGAAAAGTGATCGATGATGCGGTCACAGACACTGCTCGAGTTATCAAAACCTGCGGTGACTTGTGCTTGGCTGAAGTTACTTGCTTTACCGCTGATACTACCTTCAAATTTGTGCTCGGTGCTGTTTATATTCATCCAGGATCAAGTGTACAAGACCTCGGAATGTTGCTACACCAGGCACTTCTTCCATACGTGCATAACAGCCAGTACGTGCCACCGTTTCTGCAAGTTGATCCTAATATGCCGATTCTTCTATGCGGTGACTTCAACCAAAACGTGAAGTCTGATGACAAGTTTCTCAAATTCATTAAAGATACGTTTAATCTTGATTGCGTTTTTCTCCGTGCGGTGACGGAGTAAGAATACAAAAATCACCGCCCCTCTCTTCCCGTGGGTGTCGTAGGAGTCGACTAAGGGAAATACTGAGTAACCAGCTTCTCAGCCGGTGGTAGGGTATTTTTACTAGTACCCGCCTGGTTGGCTACCACCGTACATTCGGTGTAAACGCCCGTGAAATGACTTACCTTCGTGTTTGCCGTGTTTCGGGGTCAGCCGGTGTATTTACCAGCATCTAGCGGGCCAGCAAGGCGGTGGCAACTAACAGGTTACTGATTGTCTCCTGTTCGTTGCCGCCGCGATTTGGGCGCTACTTTTCACTTACAATCAGGAGGAGTGGAGCCACTTTGTTGTGACAACGTTATTTTTATTGGGTCGGCAACGCGCATGTGACACCCTGAGGTTGCAGGCGCCCATAGGCTACGGTGACTGCTTTCCATCAGGCGGGCCGTATGCTTGTTTGCCACCGACGTGGTATAAAAAAAAAAAAAAAAAAAAGATATGTCTAAGTCTACTACGTTAAAAGGAACAACCATTGACTTGACATTTTCTAGGCACATTACAGCAGAAACACTTCCTTTCATTTCATATTTCTCCTATCATCGCCCTATCCTCAACAAAATCACTCAGATAGGAACAAGTTAAGTTGTAGTAAACGCTGTTTCATTGTACGCAAATGTATTGCAAGTTATTGTATGTATATTTGTATATAAATACGTATGTATGTGTAAAGGTAAAAATAAAATTTTGTTAATATGAAATTCAGTGCGAGATTCTTTGTATAAATTAATGTTTTAAATATAATTCTTTGTATAAATAAATGTTTTTAAATTGTTACTATTATTTCATCCTTCTTCCTACTATACGAATGAATATTCACATTAAAATTATTTTACCACTCAAAGTCGTTGTCACGTAAAACTTTCGCCCGTATACCGACTTTACAGGCAACCAATTTTTTTTATATGACAGCAAATATGTTGCCAATACCCATTAAAGGGTTAAAAGGAGGTTTGCAATTTAACACGTTCACGGACGGTAAGGAGTTTGGCTTCCGACCAAAAATGACACATAAATTTGTATGGAAATTTGGTACATGCTATAGCGTGCGTGTCATTATGACACATGAGAAATATGGTAGTTAACGACGCATACTGCTATAGCATTCGACTGCTATAGAATAACTTAGGCAGGAGTCGATTATATATGCCAGTAAAATTCTATATCATTGTCCTGCCACACAAGTTCTCGTTTGTTAGCCGATAGTTTCGACTCCTCGACACTTAAAACCTCTTCCGAAGATTTATCAGTTGCCTCCTCGAACAACCTGACAAATTTTTTGAGTTCTATTTTTCATCGTCTAGTTATTACAAATGTTACAGATATATTTGACTAATAATGTATCTATGCCCCCGCCGTTATGCTGTAAATAAACAGTATTAAAGGCTGGGTCACACCAGATGCGTGTACGTGCACGTGCGCGTTGCGTGGCGTGCGCGTTGTAGCTTATGTAAATGTCATATTAGATGGCACACCGCTTGCGTGGCGTGCACGTGCACGCCACGCAAGCGCACGGTGGCGACGGGTGGTGGTGGGTGGCAGTGGGTGGTGGCCGGGGGTGGTGAGTGCCCGCCTCCATCTACCGCCGCCTGCCACCCGCTTCCCCCCACCGCAAACCGTCGCCACCCGCCACCACCCGCCGCCGCCTGCCACCCAACGCCTCCACCCGCCGCCACTTCAGTCGCCACCCGCCTCCCCCCACCACATCCCGTCGCCACCCTCCACCACTCGTCGCCATTCACCACCACTCGTCGCCACCCACCACCACCCGCTACCCTCGGTCGTCACCCACCTCCCCGCACTGCAACCCGTCGCCGCCCACCGCCACCCGTCACCCCCCGTCGCCACCCGCCACCCCCGGCCTCCACCCGCCACCCCCGGTCGCCGCCCGCCTCCCCCCGGCGGCTAGTCACACAGCGGTGCTGCAGCGTGCGCCACCGTTGCGTGCACAGCTCTGCGTGCGCAGCTCTCGGTGTGACAAGGGTGCCGTGCACGCCACGTAACGCGCACGTGCACGTGCACGTACTAGACGTGTGCGCCGCGCCGGCGTCACGCCGCCGCCGCCGACTAATGGTCGGCGTGAAATCGGCGTGGCCTTGACTGAATAACAAAGTTATTTCTTATGGGCTAAATACTACACACTAAGCTTTGTATTTGCTTTATGTATTTATATAATGCTCTTATGTAGGGAATTTACTGTCAACCAATTAGTTCATCAATCGAGTGTCATCAATCATTACACGTAGGTTTTTAGGCTCGACAACTTCCAGCCTCCTGAACAAGCCGGTTTCGGTTTCTAAAAAAGGTTTAGCACCGTAAATCACATACACAAGCAACGTCAGGATATACAAAAGACCGAGAGGTATAACTTGCTCCTCATGTTAGCGTTCGTATTCGTGGTCTATGAAGCATTTGAATTGATCGAGACCTGGACTGTACTACCAGTATTTTCAGCAGTACCAAGTAGAACTACTCCTACTTGGGTCCAAGTCCATAATTATATAACCCAATTCTGGGCGATGTGACTTATCAACTCATCAATTTCTCTTTCACGATCTTCCACCAACCAACCACTCCAATTTTCCGCAGCGTAGATCGCTTCAGCAACCCGAGAGTTTAGTGAGGTGCGGATCTGGTCTCTCCAGCGCATCGGGCTCCTTCCTCTCGGCCTTTTCTTTCCAGTCTTTCTTGTCACAATAAGTTTTTGGAGGTCTTCCCCAGGTTTGCGGGCTATGTGCCCAAAGAACAACCAATCAAAATACTGTAGAACAAGTAAGCCAAATAGGTAGACTACCGGTACTTGTATTGTAGTGTCCAGGGGGGTTACCATGACCTCTTTAATGCGATTCAGTTTAGGTTCGGCTAGCCAATTTTTCACAGGTATTCTATGCAACTGACACACCTCGATTCAGTTTAGGGCCTCAAATCCAGACCATTGCAGCGACGATTAAGACATGGAGATGTCTTGTCTCCAAAACTGTTTACAGTTACTTTGGAAGATTTTTTCAAGATTTTGGACTGGACTGGGATGGGCTTGTCATCAACAACACTAGCGAATTTAACACTCACCTTCGGTTTGCCGACCATATAGTTATTATGGCTGAAACCATGGAGAACCACCAAATGAGTACGAGTGAGGCGAGCTGACACGCCTCTGTGAAGCCCTAACGGAGTTCGGCTTTCGGCCTTCGCAAGGGATCGAAACGAATCGGAGGGCCGCAGAGTGTCACCTCGGCTGGCAGACGGCCATTGTGTAGCGTGGGAGCGCTAGGCTCTGGCAGCTCGGCCTTTGTCCTTGTCACCTGGCACGCCTCTGTGGAACGCTCCAGGCCTTCAGCCTTACGCGAAACTGGGCCTTTGCGATCTATTTAGATACAGAGACGTGTTTGCGCCCCTCTGCGTGAGTTCGGTCTGCGGCCTTTGCTGGCGTTAGGACAGTTGTTGGGAAGCGTAATTGTATCGGAGAGCACTGAAATCGTGATACTCCGGGCCTTCGGCCTTCGCGGGCTTGACGCCTCGCCATCGGGCCTTTGGCCTTCAGGTTCAGCTTATTTAGATACCTTATTGTGATTAAAAACGTTAAAAGCTTAAAACATATGGAGAATTTTGTAGTTGTAAAACATGGTTATAATTTTTTGCATATTCAAATGTAGTTAAAATGTAGACTGAACAACTATTATGTCAGCGTCAACTCTAAATAAGGCCAAACACTATAACTTAATGAAAATAAAATAAATCTGCATTCATGTATTTGCAAGATTCATATTATCCGAAGTAGGTATTCGGATCCGCTCATTTTCGATATCCGCATTATTCGGATCCTGAAAATCAACGGATGTTGTAAACCCTAATTGAGACTTGAGAGCTGCAGAAGAACTGGAAGGACCAACGTAGTTCAAAAATCACTGAACTGAAGTGGCAGTGGGCTGGACATACATTACTCGCCAAACTACCGGTGGGGCAATATGCTTGCAACTATATTGATCGACGCAGCGTAGGATGCCTCCCAATATGATGGACCGATCATCTGGTAAAAATAGGTGGAATCCAATGCTATGATAGGGGATTTGGGAGACCTAATATGAATAGGGCTAGTCCAAACCCAGTTATTGTTGAAAATATTATGTTAGAACATGGAGGGAAGCTGGGAAGAGAAAACTTATATGTACTGATCAGATGTTGGATAAGGTGGTCAGTAGTGGTGTTTAATGAACATTTATATTGTATTTATCTAACTATGACAAATTATACTATCGCATTCCGCTTTTTTATTCATGTGACCTTGACGCCGATTTCACGCCGAAATCACGCCGCCGCCGCCGACTTTTCAGCAAACGCCGCCGCCGATCATTTTTAGATCGGCGCACACGTCTAGCACGTACACGCATCTGGTGTGACCCAGCCTTACATGTCAAGAGCCAATTATCGACCATATTATGTTCTTGAAAACGTAAGCGAAACACAACGGCGAACATATTGGTGGAAATATTTTAATTTACCTTTCGCATATTTAAATCCATCTCCAATTCATTTCACAGTAAAAAATAAATACCTACTAAAATTCTTTACATCAACGTATTCAAAATATATAGAAATAATAGATAAAAACAGTATTTACAACGATTTAAACATCATCTTATGTATTTCCATTCTCCCGGCGCACATGCCGCACATCTGAACAAATCCCCATACTACCGCGACTGCTATAGCATTTGTGCTCGAAAAAAGAGGGCAAGGAGGTGAGGTTGTCGCTTACTCAAAAACTAAGCAAAAATCATGTGATGTGACAGTAATTTTATCCAGGTTTGGTACAACGTGACAGTAAGCCGAGGACTATGGGTATTTTCTACAGTGTGTGGCCTACAACCGGGGTGAAAATTTAAACGGTGCATTAATAAGCTGATCAACAATCATTTCGACATATTGCAATTAAAAAAAAAAAACTTTTTTTTGTAATTTTTTGTTCATGTATTTTTCATTATTATGTGTTCATTTACTTGAATTAAAAGTTATCAATAACTTAACATTTTTGAATCATCGAAAAATTTCCATTTTTTTTTTAAAACCGTAACATTATTGGTGTAAAAATAAAAACAAAATTATTGTTATGACTTCGTACCTGGTATACTATCAAGATGTCTTGCGACTGACAAGCTACGACATCGTGATGCCTAGATCCAGTACTAAAGGTCCATAGCTTTGAATGGCAATATCTCCGAACTTAACCACTTTGAAACACCGGGACCTTTACAGGATTATTGCCGATAGTCTAAGGAGTCACTCATTTCATTTTTCTCCCGTGTTAAAGGCCACACACTGTATAGCGGAGCGAATTCGCTAACATTTCTGGTTAAGAAAGGGGGACGATTAAAGACTGCTATAGCATTTGTGTCATATAAAGGGGGCCTTAACCCGAATGTTATAGCAGCTACGCCCTTGAACGTGTTAACTGAATTTTTAGTGTTGAATGTGAGGAATATAGAGAGCTTACATTTCGTCAAACTATTGGCTCTGCTTACCTTATATCTGTATACCACATTTTTTTGACGTCGAGTTGCAAAATGTAGCCCGCGCAAACCTGTACCTACCTATCTGTATACCACTTGCTTGGACATTTAAAAGTTTAGTATATTTTGCTGTATATATTGTAAGATTTAAATTGAGGAAAAGTGGTACAAATGCTTCTATTTCTGCCATTAACTTTCTGCATAAAATGGAAAAATAAGTTTACTGTAGATCATTTTAGTTGTTTTCTTTTGTTTATTCACTCCAAAACAACAAGGCAAAGTAAAACAAAGACAAACTTACCATTCAATGTTACTTCTGTGTTTGTTAACAAAGTAGACACATTTTCAATGAACAATTAGGACAAATTTAACATGTTCACTGGGGCAAATAGCTAACTGTGCACATAACCATACGTGTACTGGGTTACCCTGTACCACATCGATCATGTTAAAAGAATTTTATTTATTTTCAGGCAACCTGTTCTGAAGGACCTTGAGAGACAGAGTGCTGAAATCATCAGGTCCAGGTCTCGCTCACTCTCCATCTCTAAGGAAGGCACTAGGACTGGCAAGAGAGGTAAATATGAAAGAAATTGAAGGTTTAGATATACATCACAAAGATGACATTATAGAGTATCAGCATTATTTTACCATGTTCTCTTATATTATGACTTTTATTATTACCAATTATGATAGTGAAAAAAAATTGTATTAAACAGTATTTTAAGAGTAATTACAGTATCTGCACTGGTGCCTTTTTAAGCGTACTAGACACTTGTGCTAAGAGGGCATCAAGACATGATAAGTACCTATTACAAATGGATGTTCAATAGGAATGCTCTGTTTAAAATATAAAAAAAAATATTTGTGGAGATGGGATGGGTAGAACACTGATACACTCTTTTAGTTTATTTAGCATAGAACTAAAAAAAATATACTGATATTTGGTGTTGCAAATATTATGTTTACAATTTTACATTCATTCTTATGAATACTACATAACAGTGTTAAATACTACAGTGTTACTTAGTGACAATTTTAAATTATTAGTAGTATTCTTATGTACTTTTCATAATGGCAAAAAACATTATTAACAAAAATTATACTGTTAATTACCAGGCCGCCCCAAAAAGACTCGCGAAGAAGACCGGGACTACTCCCCGTCTCCCGAACGGGATGCTGAACCTCGGCACAAGAAGAAGAAGAAGGACAAAGAAAAAGAGAAGGAAAAGGAGAACAAGAAAGAGAAGGAGAAAGAGACCACCAAGACCAAGGACAAGACACTTGCACCTTCAAGTCAGTATACTTATGTTATGATCTAATATAGTCAGCTGACAAGAAAACCTCCCTATAAAAACTATTAGCGAGCTCGTACGTCACTATTGAATCGGAATTGAGATAGAGCTTTATTTCAAGGAGGTATTTGTTAGTTAGTGACATTGACAACCAAACGGTTTGGTTGTAAATTGACATTACATAAATAACTGCTGCATGCCGCATGTCGATCTAGTCATAGTAATATGGATAGGTGATATCTAGTCATTGTTTTAAATTTATTTCAGTGTTACTAGGTATTAATTTATTAGCTAAAATTATACACGGTGCTCGCGAGGATTGCAAAAAATTGTAACTATGCAGTCTAGACATCAAGGTAAACAAAAAAATTATGAGACCTAATATCAAATTCCACAAAACAATTTTTTTTATTAACAATATGTAATTTTTTAAATGTTTTTTTTAGGGATGGGTTATTTCATCAAATATATTCTTATTTTTTGATTGTCAGGTAAAGGGTTGGGAACATTAGAATACATTGTGGTAGCATTGTAATAAAAAAAAGTTTTATGACGAGTTACGTCGAAAAAATTATTTCGAAAAAAGGTTAATTATCTCTGGAACCAAGCGGAATCCAGGAAATTTTATATAACATTAAACACTCTAAATATGCTCAGGAATTCAGCATTAAAATCTTTCGGAATGCTCACGAGCATCGTGTATAATGTTTGCATCCCCATTTGTAGGCTGAATACTTGTACCACACACAACAACCTCCCTGTAACATCCCTGTGATTGTATTCAAGCAAATAAATTATTGATTGATTGACGATATAATAACAGTGCGGATCACCCAGCTATGAGATATCCATAGGTTTATTTTTCTCTGTGTTCTCTGCCACCGCTATCAGTCACTTTCCATCAGTCCAAAGACAGAGTTCAAATTCACCTGGCAACAGACAATAAGTCTGATGGTATGAACTGGTGCCAGAATGTGGGTTTTTATACTTTTTCTGCCACTGTGGAGCGCTGAGATGGCAGCACTGTGGCGTGAGGTCAACAAACTTAAAATATATACGAGAATTTCATTTACTGTGTATTTTATCATTTTCTGTGTAGTACCAGTGACTTTGCGCTCCTGTTTTAAAGCTCAAATTTGAGTTCCGCAACAGTTTTCTAGTAGTAATCCATTACAAAATCAATAAACTTCCCAATACAATAGAATTTCGATATTTTATGCGCAGTACCTATGAATCTGACATTCTGACAGCTGTTTGCGTGAGGACGCATACCTATGTATATACCGCTTGGTGGCAGAAAAAAGATCGAAAACCTTCATTAGAATGTAATCCATGTCATTAATTTTCATCCATCACTTCTAAAAAGAATTTTCTCCACCAGATGTCCATAGTGTGGTCACCAACGTGCGTCCCTCAGAAGCGACCGCCATTGGCGGCCTGCTCACCGGCAGTGCTACCAAGACTACAGCCATCGTGGACCTCACCAAGGAAGACAGCAACAAGAATGTGGCTGACTCGAGGGAGGTGTCCTTCAATAAGTTGCAAGGTATGATAAAATAGATATTACACATTTTTTTAAACTGACTTAAGAAACTGTATGTTTTTATTTTATTGTTCATGTTTATAACCTCAGATTTTTTTGACTGGGTGAACCGATTTTGATGATTCATTTTTTATTTGGAAGATGAGGCTTTCCTCTTGGTCCCATTTTAATTTGGTCCAGTTCAGAAAACTTTATAAATCTTAAGTTTGCATTAAGCATACGCACGACAAATGGACAAATAAATCAATATCACGCCAACCGATTTCGGTAATTATTTTTTTAACCGTCTCTAAAACAAACTGAGATGGTCCCGTTGGCACCAAATCGGGGTCTGAATATAGGATCTTGAAGAAATCGGTGGAAGTTGGTTTTTAGAAAATAAACATTTGGTGGACCCTACGCCGGTTTACACGACACAACGGAGCCACGCAGTTGTGTCGCTTAAATCCAAATCTAACTAATTATTATTTTTATTTGTAAATGTGTATATGTCTTATATTTTCAATTGTTTGATTTTAGTTTCATGACGCAGGTGGGCTACAGCTCTTTAGCACATGTTCTATCAATATAGCTTTTTGGATATGTTGGATCAGCAAATCACATACAGTCTTTTACTTTAGTAAAAGAATATAAGGCAGGCAAAATGTTAAGCCTGGGATTCGAACCCAGGATTGGCCCATTTCATTTTAAGACTCATCATTAGGTATTTGCGTGCGTTTCAGTAATATCCAGTTTGTTGCTTAACCATAGGGACGGGACCTTCATACGAATGAAATGTCTAAGCGCCCTTAGCGCACCCGCGCGTTGTTATACTGTAATGTCGTGTAAACATTTGTTTTAAATAAATATATTTTTCTATACAGTGTATAGTCAAGGAACTGCAACGGATACTGAAGTTCAATGTGACAGCAATGTGAATTCTAATGTTTTCGTGAAAGATCGAAAGAAAGAATAAGGATTATGCACTACATCTGTAGGTACTTTATAGTCCTCACAATTCTGTACAACAAAAAAGATCTCGTAATTTTTGCCATATACTGCAAACACACAAATACTGCCCAGGAACATAATGCGGCTGTTCGGATTCGGTGGGAGACGGTTTTAATTTTTTTTATATTCCTCAGGCAAAACCTTCCCTTCACTGGTCGTGGTGGCCCGTCCATACCTCCGCGCGAAGGACACCCAGCCGCCAGCGGACCGATCCGCGCTGGACAGCAAAGTCAAGTCGGTCCTCATGCATACACCGATGAAGTTCACCGAGTGGCTCATCCAGCAGGGTCTGGTGCGTTCGGAGCAGTGGTGCGTTATACATCAGGGGAACAAGCTGAAACTTGGTGAGTATAATTGTCATAAATTGCCGATCCGTTGGTGACAAATCTTTAAGGTCCGACCGAAATCTCGGTCTCGGTCTCGGCATTCTCGGCCAAAAATCGAGCCGAGATATCCCTCTCGGCTCTCGGCCAAAAATGGCCGGGACTCTCGGCCGTTGCCGAGATTCGTAATGAGCTGTAATTGGCGAGATTGACACCATCTCTCGAACTTACTGCGATTTTATTGGTGTCATTTCACTTTAAAATGAACGGAAGGAATAATTTAGAGTAAGTGACCTCTATCATACTATCGATAAAAATACCTAAAATTCGAATACCGGTTTTTGGGGTACCTACATAAAAAAAAAATATCCAAAAAAAATTGCTGTATTTAGTTGGACGTTGGACTTACTATAGTAGTACTAGGTATTTGCTAGGGTTTTTTTATGTAATTTATACGTTTTTTTATCCTTTCTACCAAGTCTCGGTCTCGGCAGAAACTAAAATATGGGTCTCGGTCGGACCTTACAAATCTTCCATAACTAAGCCTATTTGACTTATGTCATGGTATACCTCAGCAGGGTTTCCATCTGAGATGATCCTGTGCAGCATCTTCCAGATCTTCCCGCTTGAGACTTGCTGCTTCCGCTTCTTTCACCACCGATCGGCGCCACGTGGATTTAGGACGGCCAGGAAGCTTACCATGATCTCTTAAATGCAATTCAGTTTTTGACAGTTATTCTATGGTACTGATACATCGTGATTCAGATTAGATCCTACACTGCTATGCTATTCTCTTATTCACACATTGGACGCTGCGTTCGTCAACGAGCTCGACGTCGAGACAGCCTTGTCTAAAATCCTAGCTGTTTTATTTGATATTAGGAATGTGTGAGCGAGGTTGTGGGCGAGTTCGTCGTTTTCACGAAGTTCGTACATTAAACGTCAAACTCTCGACGCAGTGTAGTTACAGCTCACGCCGCATTCGTCGCCGAGCACTAGTGTCGTTTAAAGTACATTAGTGAATACCGTTTTTATAGCCCACCTAACGAAGACCAAAAGCTGCCTCTCGGGGGAAATAACTCGTGTATAAGCGAATTTTGGCATAGTTGTAGGGGATGGTGTTTTAAACCACACACTAAAAGTACTGGTGGTTAGGGGTGGAGCTAACGGGGGGAGAGGGGTGTAAAGGTCCTTATTTTTAATTTTTCGCAAATAACTCGTAAACCGTGGCTTATAGCAAAAAATGTTCTAGTACATAAGTAATCTACATAAAATTCCCTACAAAAAAGGTATCACATGTTTCCTCTGAGATCACTGTGTCATGAGATAAGAAAGCAAGAAGATGGACAATAAAGAAATAAACACGTTTGTTTGAGTAGGTATAGCACATACAGGATGCTCGCGAGCATTCCAAAAGATTTTAATGTTCAATTCCTGACCATATTTAGAGTCTTTAATGTTACGTAAAATTTCGTGGATTCGGCTTGGTTTCAGAGATAATCAACCTTTTTTTCGAAATAAGTTTTTCGACGAAACTCGTCATAAAACTTCTTTTTGATTGCAATGCTACCACAATGTGTTTTAATATTACCACACCTTTTGCCTGGCAATCAAAAAATGGGAATAGACTTGACAAAATAACATGTCCCAAAAAATTTTTTCAAATAAATAATTTTAACAGATTGTTGTTATTATAAAAAGTACTGGAAATGTAAAAAAGTATTCAAAAAGTGTAAAAAAAAGAGAAAAAAAAATTTTTTTTGGGTGGTATTTCACATTAGGTCTCATAATATTTTTTGTTTGTTTTGATGTCTAGAATGCATAGTTATAATTTTTTTACGATGATTATAAGAATATTTTAGATTTAGAAGATAATTAGGAATTTTATTTTTACAAATAAGTATACAGGGCGCGCCCGGGCGCGAGCATTCCAAAAGATTTTAAGTATGCATTCTAGATATCAAAATTAACAAAAATGATTATGACACCTAATGTGAAATACCAACAAAAAAAAATGATTTTTTTCTCTTTTTTTTTACACTTTTTGAATACTTTTTAACATTTCCAGTACTTTTTATCATAACAATAATCTGTTAAAATTATTTATTTGAATATTTTTTTTTGGGACAGATTATTTCGTCAAGTCTATTCCCATTTTTTGATTGCCAGGCAAAAGGTGTGGTAATATTTAAACACATTGAGGTAGCATTGCAATCAAAAAGAAGTTTTATGACGAGTTACGTCGAAAAACTTATTTCGAAAAAAGGTTGATTATCTCTGAAACCAAGCCGAATCCAGGAAATTTTATAAACATTAAAGACTCTAAATATGGTCAGGAATTGAACATTAAAATCTTTTGGAATGCTTGCGAGCATACTGTATGTGCTATACCTACTTAAACAAACGTGTTTATTTCTTTATTGTCCATCTTCTTGCTTTCTTATCTCATGACATAGTGATCCCAGAGGAGACTTGTATGCATCTTTTATGTAGAAAATTTTACGTAGATTACTTATGTACTAGAACATTTTTTGCTATAAGCCACGGTTTACGAGATATTTACGAAAAATTAAAAATAAGGACCTTTACACCCCCCTCCCCCCCCTTAGCTCCAGCCCTATCCACCAGTACTTTTAGTATGTGGTTTAAAACAACATTCCCTACAACTATGCCAAAATTCACTTATACACGAGTTTTTTCCTCTGAGTTTCCTTCGTTTGGTGTACTATTAGGCTCGACGCTGCCGCAGCGCTGACACAGCGCTGACAGCAAGGCGGTTTCCTTAGTGAATAACACTGCTCAATCGCATTAGTAAATCGTAGTATCTCTGCTCTGCGTTTCCTAGCGTTACGTTAAGCCTAGAGACGTAATTAAATAAAAACCCCCTATTCCCAGGCATGTACTCGGACGTATCCAAATTCCCTTTCTCCGGCGGCTACGTCTGGATCTCCGAGTGCTGCCCGACGCGATTCGTGTCCGTATTCTGCAGCTCCATCTTCGAGGGCGCCACCTTCCCGCCCAGCGTGCTACTCAAGCTGGTGTACCACTGGGCCTGTCAGACTAACGTACAGAATGTCGTGCAGTGGGTCAAGGTGGACAACCTCTATGTCAAGGTAATGTTCCTGTTAAACCCCCTATTCCTAGGCATGTACTCCGACTATCCAAGTTCCCTTTCTCCGGCGGCTACGTCTGGATCTCCGAGTGCTGCCCGACGCGATTCGTGTCCGTATTCTGCAGCTCCATCTTCGAGGGCGCCACCTTCCCGCCCAGCGTGCTACTCAAGCTGGTGTACCACTGGGCCTGCCAGACTAACGTACAGAATGTCGTGCAGTGGGTCAAGGTGGACAACCTCTATGTCAAGGTAATGTTCAGGGCCAGGACTTACATAGCTGAGCAATTCTTTTTATTTTTGCCACTAAAATGAAATATGAAAATTTGGGTAAATTTTATACTATTTCTGCTCAGAATCACGAGCTGATTCCTTGTTCGGCGGTAAAAAAAACTGTCCCAAAAATTTCATACATATTTCGAATATCCTCTTGTGTTACCGCCATAGAAGGTGTATGGAAAATAGTAACACGATAGGAAAAAAAAACATGGGACACTTTTTTTTCGACGGAAATGGAATCGGCTTGTGATTCAGAGTAGAAATAGTATAAAATTTACCTAAAATTTCATTTTGGTGGCAAAAATAAAAAGAATTGCTCAGCTAACACAGCAGCATTCCATGAAATCGTGTCGTAAGCGATAATGTCTTTTCAATACTTTTGAAAAATTTAATTAGTCAGCTGAGTTACGGTATAATAATAACAGCTTTTAGATTGGCAGTGTTTCCTAGCAGCTATTAGCAGATTTTATTAGGGTAGCTACCATAATATAATATAATAATATAATATAATATTTTTATTTCTCACCATAATCTTCAATACAGTTCAATACAACAAATGTAATCTAAAACTAAGGCACAACAATATATTTTTTTTGTTTTTTGAATAAAAACAAGTAAAGTAAAAATAAAATTGATTATGGCGGGCTAATACCTGAACTAGGGTATACCCTGTATCTCAGGATATTAACCCTCCACCCCAGAAAAGTTCCTATAACACAAATATTATTCTAGACTGGTGGAAAGGTTACAGGATTTAATAAATTCAAACATGTGCATTAACATTAACATTAATTGATAAGTTTGAAAAAATAAAAAAATAAAATAATATTAACAAAATATAAATGTTTGCTTATAACATCACAAAAATTCGGAGAATATGTATAGCGCATCGCAAGCGACAAAAGGAATGCTCCCAAATTGGTTGAAACCATATTGCTAGCTTATTATCATATTTCAATTTATTTAAAATGAATTGTATGTTTTTTTAATGCATGTTAGTTGTAAGATGTACCATGATCGTTTGAAAAAATAAGTCCCGCCAAGTTTCTTACCGGTTCTTCTCGGGTCAGCGGTGTAGGGTTAGAACCGGAAGTAGTTTTAATACTTAGACGATTCAAAAGAGTTTGTTGCTATTCCAATTTGAATAAAAAATATTTGGCTTTGACAGGCTAGTCCAAAGTTTGTCATATCCCGCTTGGCTTTTAGTGACAGAATAGTGAGCAGTTCTTGAATTGGTTGGAGATGAGTTGAAAATAGTCCGGGTTTAACTTTCCATTGTTCGGGGCTTGTCCTGATGGACTAGCGGCTATCCGCAACCTGTAGGCTTAGCACAGGATAGATAGGCCGCGATAGCCCCTTTATTCGTATTGTTAGTAAAAGCAATCATATATCTTCCTATTTTATTGGTTAACAATTTCTATCAAGATTTGTTTTCCCATTGAGCGCGCCGTAGATTATCGCGAAGGCGCCTATTTACCTATCCTGTACCCGAAATGTAACGAACATGTAGTACTTATATTTTATGGAACTATAGGTCTGTTTCCAATTATTCCGACCGTTCGATGGGTGGATGATATTCGGAAGAATACGGGTCACTTTTGGATAAGGTTAGCTCAGGACCGGGACCAGTGGCGTACAAGAAGAGAGGCCTATGCTCAGCAGTGGGCGAATAACGTCTGAATATGATGATGATAGGTCTGTTTGTATACCTTCATCATGTGTCAAAACTTTTTTGTTTCCTAAATAAACTAAAAAAAAAGATGGAAAATCTATCTCGCGGCGACATACTGACGTACCAATCATGTGATAAGCATACTGGTTCCCTACAGCATATGGTGTTTATAACATTATAACTATACCTAGATATTTATTTAGCAAGAACAAGAGATTGACTTAATCAAATATCGACATAATTGTTATCGATGAGTACACCCTATTCTTATAAAGATGCTAACTTCGTAAAATTAGGCCACCAAGAAATACAGGACCCATCTACGCTTTTATTTTTAAATAATATTAGAATTATTGCCAACAGCGTTACAGTATTTCTTATCAGTATTTGTTCTTTTAATGGGTACAAAATACAATGTTTAAGAAAAAGAATGTATCGTTTTGAATAAGATTTGCATTCTTATAATTTATCTCAAAGTGGTATACTCTTGGGTCGACTCATTCGTTTTTCGTCACGTTCCCAAATTTGTCCGATTCTGCCTTCGTCACCCATTCTTCATTCGTCAAGTTAGTCTCCAGTCATTGTCGTCTTTGACCATAATAAGTTGTTGACCTTTTTCTTATTTCGACTCAATCGTATTTTGTCGTTTCGTATTTGGTCGTATTCTAAGTTGGTACCGAGTTAAGACTATGAAAATATACGAAAAACATAGATTTAACAGCGAACACGACGAAAGAAAATTATGACGAGTTAAGAACGAGACGGATTAAGATAAATACGAACAACAAATTTGACCGAAGATGAGAAAGACCATCGACGATCGTGACGAATAAAGAATATGTGACGAAAGCAGAATCGGACAAATCCGGAACGTGACGAAAAACGAACGAGACGACCCAAGAGTATACCCTCAAAGTTACTTCGAAATAATGCGATTCATTAAGGGCCTGTTTCACAATCTCCAGTTAAAGCTATCTGCCAGATAAAAATAACACGCTCTCTTTATTCTTCCAGGTGAAAGAAAGAGATAGTGTTATTTTTTATTTGACAGATAGCTTTAACTGGAGATTGTGAAACAGGCAGTAAATCTATTTATCGACTTGACTTATCGATAACAATTTTGTCGATGTTTAATTTTGGTAATCTCTCGTTTCTGCTAGAAAAATATCTAGGTATAATTATAACCTAGTTTCTCTTCCCCAGGGCCTCTTCACTTGGCTCCGTGCTATCTGCACATCAGCGATCCACCAGCACATGAGTCTCCTCGGCGGCTCCGGGAAGAAGGTGGAAGTGGGCGTCATCTCCCTCGGCACCACCAGCCACGACGGCACGCAGCGCCAGGTCAAGGTCGAGGTGCTGGGAGTGCTCGACCCTACTGAGAAGCTGGTGGGTACAGTCCCAGGGTCCACAGCTGGACATCAGCCGTCCACCAGCACATAAGCAAACCCCGGATGACGGGAGCAAAAATGCGTTTGTCACTAGTGCTTAGTTAAATATCGACTATTTTATCGACATCCGTACCAACATTTTATGAATTAGAAATGTATTGATCAACAGTAATTTATGCAACCTCACTGTAATCAGAGGCATTGATAAACAATAATATGTCAATAATACCTAGTACCATTAGGACCGAAATTAAAGCCTAAAAAGCAGCTTCAATGTCGTTCAAAATTACTTTTACATCCTCAAGGCGAAATTATTCACAAAAAATATCAGAATGCGTTGACAAAAAAAAAGATTGGTGTAAGTATTAATTTTAAAAAGAAGTGGAACTACTAGGGAAACATAATTAGCATAATCTATAAATTTCAAATTAAAAAATCGTTCATATAGATGTCGATAGAATAGTCTATATTTCATTAAGCACTAGTAAAAGTTCATTTTTGGTCCCGTCGTCCGGGCTTTGCACATGAGTCTCCTCGGCAAGAAGGTGGAAGTGGGAGTCATCTCGCTCGGCACCACCAGCCACGACGGCACGCAGCGCCAGGTCAAGGTCGAGGTGCTGGGCGTTCTCGACCCTACTGAGAAGCTGGTGGGTACAGTCCCAGGGTCCACTGCTGGACATCAGCCGTCCACCAGCACAAGTCTCCTCGGCAAGAAGGTGGAAGTGGGAGTCATCTCGCTCGGCACCACCAGCCACGACGGCACGCAGCGACAGGTCAAGGTCGAGGTGCTGGGAGTGCTCGACCCTACTGAGAAGCTGGTGGGTACAGTCCCAGGGTCCACTGCTGGACATCAGCCGTCCACCAGCATATAAGCAAACCCCGGATGACGGGAGCAAAAATGCGTTTGTCACTAGTGCTTAGTTAAATATCGACTATTTTATCGACATCCGTACCAACATTTTATGAATTAGAAATGTATTGATCAACAGTAATTTATGCAACCTCACTGTAATCAGAGGCATTGATAAACAATAATATGTCAATAATACCTAGTACCATTGGGACCGAAATTAAAGCCTAAAAAGCAGCTTCAATGTCGTTCAAAATTACTTTTACATCCTCAAGGCGAAATTATTCACAAAAAATATCAGAATGCGTTGACAAAAAAAAGATTGGTGTAAGTATTAATTTTAAAAAGAAGTGGAACTACTAGGGAAACATAATTAGCATAATCTATAAATTTCAAATTAAAAAATCGTTCATATAGATGTCGATAGAATAGTCTATATTTCATTAAGCACTAGTAACAGTTCATTTTTGCTACCGTCGTCCGGGCTTTGCACATGAGTCTCCTCGGCAAGAAGGTGGAAGTGGGAGTCATCTCGCTCGGCACCACCAGCCACGACGGCACGCAGCGACAGGTCAAGGTCGAGGTGCTGGGAGTGCTCGACCCTACTGAGAAGCTGGTGGGTACAGTCCCAGCGTCCACTGCTGGACATCAGTCTCCTCGGCAAGAAGGTGGAAGTGGGAGTCATCTCGCTCGGCACCACCAGCCACGACGGCACGCAGCGCCAGGTCAAGGTCGAGGTGCTGGGGGTACTCGACCCTACTGAGAAGCTGGTGGGTACAGTCCCGGGTCCACTGCTGGACATCAGCCGTCCACCAGCAAGTCTCCTCGGCAAGAAGGTGGAAGTGGGAGTCATCTCGCTCGGCACCACCAGCCACGACGGGCTGGTGCGTACAGTCCCAGGGTCCACTGCTGGACATCAGCCGTCCACCAGCACGAGTCTCCTCGGCAAGAAGGTGGAAGTGGGAGTCATCTCGCTCGGCACCACCAGCCACGACGGCACGCAGCGACAGGTCAAGGTCGAGGTGCTGGGAGTGCTCGACCCTACTGAGAAGCTGGTGGGTACAGTCCCAGGGTCCACAGCTGGACATCAGCCGTCCACCAGCACATTGAAATAGGCACAGTGTCAAGGAGGGGGAGTGACATATGAAAACACTATGATACGTTTAAACCATTGTATTTCTCAGTATCATCTCTCCTTATTCTAATGAACCGTCCTCCTATATACATGTTTTGTACGTGTTATAAGAGGCAATCCTTTATCGTCATGGAGAGGTGTTTAATCTACATTTAATCTCTACTACGTTGTCTACGTGACGAACGTGTAGGATTGTGCTAGCCTATCACACATGAGTCTCCTCGGCAAGAAGGTGGAAGTGGACGTGCTCGACCCTACTGAGAAGCTGGTGGGTACAGTCTCAGGGTCCACTGCTGGACATCAGCCGTCCACCAGCACAAGTCTCCTCGGCAAGAAGGGATCATCCATTAATTACGTCACACCAATTTTATGGTTTTTTGACCCCTCCCTCCCCCCTTGTCACACTTCGTCACAATTAACTACACCCTCCCCCCTTAGTGTGACGTCACATATAGATTTTTAGTTTAAGAAGGTAAAAATTTCATCACTTTGAAAGTAACTTTTTATTAGGATTTGCAAAGGGTTTGTCAAATTAACGAAGAGAAAATTAACTTATTCTTCTCCGTCCAAGGATTTTGGATTTTCTATTCTAAATGTTCATGTATTCATGTATGTGAGGATTGTGACGTCACAAACATAGAACTCCTCACTCCCCCCTGTCACGATATGTCACATTTTGTGGACCCCCTCCCTCCCCCTTGAGGTGTGATGTAATTAATGGATGATCCCGAAGGTGGAAGTGGGCGTCATCTCGCTCGGCACCACCAGCCACGACGGCACGCAGCGCCAGGTCAAGGTCGAGGTGCTGGGAGTCCTCGACCCTACTGAGAAGCTGGTGGGTACAGTCCAGGGTCCACTGCTGGACATCAGCCACGACGGCACGCAGCGCCAGGTCAAGGTCGAGGTGCTGGGCGTTCTCGACCCTACTGAGAAGCTGGTGGGTACAGTCCCAGGGTCCACTACTGGACATCAGCCACGACGGCACGCAGCGACAGGTCAAGGTCGAGGTGCTGGGAGTCCTCGACCCTACTGAGAAGCTGGTGGGTACAGTCCCAGGGTCCACTGCTGGACGTCAGCCGTCCACCAGCACAAGTCTCCTCGGCAAGAAGGTGGAAGTGGGAGTCATCTCGCTCGGCACCACCAGCCACGACGGCACGCAGCGACAGGTCAAGGTCGAGGTGCTGGGCGTGCTCGACCCTACTGAGAAGCTGGTGGGTACAGTCTCAGGTCCACTGCTGGACATCAGCCGTCCACCAGCACATGAGTCTCTCCGGCGGCTCCGGCAAGAAAGTGGGCGTGCTCGACCGTACTGGGAAGCTGGTGGGTACAGTCTCAGGGTCTACTCCTGGTCCGAGCCAGCTGCAGCTGACCACAAAATTTATGCTATCAATACAAATTTTAATCACATTAATCACAAAATTTAAGCAATTGACCACACAATTTATGCTATCATCTATACGAGCGTGAAAATTGCACTTAAATCTTCTATGGTTGGTTGGTATGGTATGGTTGGTAAGGTTACCTCCAGGTAAATTCCCTATGGTTGGAGCCATAGTAGATTTACCTCGAGGTAACCTTAAAGGTTCAAAGTCCTTTCATTCTTATTTTGGTAAAAGAAATACATTCGTATGTACGAGTTTCACACTTTCTTGTAGTAGGGTTTATATACTTATTTTTGATATTGCCTACTTCGTTATAAACGCAATTTTAGGAACTGCAAAAACAATTCAAAGTAAAAGTGAGTACGTATACATGTACAGGGAGTTTCTTTGCGCTATACTCGTTTACAAAAGCTTGTGGATCCAATTATTCTAAGACATTCCATATAATTTTACACTTTCAGAATTGTCATACCTAAAATTAAACACGTGTTTTTATTCCAGATCCGACTACGCGCCGTAGAACCTCTAGCGGAGCACGAGAAAAACTACAAAAAGCGCTTCCAGAAGATCCTAGAACCTCTCGTCACCTGGGTCCACCCTTCCTCCGTCATTCTCACAGACCTCACGGTGGACAAAGGAACCTTGGTCTCCATGGGCTTCAAGAACGTCCACCAATCGTCGTCGCATACCGATACCCCGGCGCGTAATAGCAACGCGAATATCATGGAGTATCTGCGAAGGATCGTGCCGAGAATGTTCCAGAACACGCTATCGCTGCTGTCCAGGCAGATCATACAGCAGTTCCTGGACGAGCTGGTGTGGAGGGAGAGGTGAGGTTGTCAAGGATCGTGCCGAGAATGTTCCAGAACACTGTCGCTGCTGTCCAGGCAGATCATACAGCAGTTCCTGGACGAGCTGGTGTGGAGGGAGAGGTGAGGTTGTCAAGGATCGTGCCGAGAATGTTCCAGAACACTGTCGCTGCTGTCCAGGCAGATCATACAGCAGTTCCTGGACGAGCTGGTGTGGAGGGAGAGGTGAGGTTGTCAAGGATCGTGCCGAGAATGTTCCAGAACACTGTCGCTGCTGTCCAGGCAGATCATACAGCAGTTCCTGGACGAGCTGGTGTGGAGGGAGAGGTGAGGTTGTCAAGGATCGTGCCGAGAATGTTCCAGAACACTGTCGCTGCTGTCCAGGCAGATCATACAGCAGTTCCTGGACGAGCTGGTGTGGAGGGAGAGGTGAGGTTGTCAAGGATCGTGCCGAGAATGTTCCAGAACACTGTCGCTGCTGTCCAGGCAGATCATACAGCAGTTCCTGGACGAGCTGGTGTGGAGGGAGAGGTGAGGTTGTCAAGGATCGTGCCGAGAATGTTCCAGAACACTGTCGCTGCTGTCCAGGCAGATCATACAGCAGTTCCTGGACGAGCTGGTGTGGAGGGAGAGGTGAGGTTGTCAAGGATCGTGCCGAGAATGTTCCAGAACACTGTCGCTGCTGTCCAGGCAGATCATACAGCAGTTCCTGGACGAGCTGGTGTGGAGGGAGAGGTGAGGTTGTCAAGGATCGTGCCGAGAATGTTCCAGAACACTGTCGCTGCTGTCCAGGCAGATCATACAGCAGTTCCTGGACGAGCTGGTGTGGAGGGAGAGGTGAGGTTGTCAAGGATCGTGCCGAGAATGTTCCAGAACACTGTCGCTGCTGTCCAGGCAGATCATACAGCAGTTCCTGGACGAGCTGGTGTGGAGGGAGAGGTGAGGTTGTCAAGGATCGTGCCGAGAATGTTCCAGAACACTGTCGCTGCTGTCCAGGCAGATCATACAGCAGTTCCTGGACGAGCTGGTGTGGAGGGAGAGGTGAGGTTGTCAAGGATCGTGCCGAGAATGTTCCAGAACACTGTCGCTGCTGTCCAGGCAGATCATACAGCAGTTCCTGGACGAGCTGGTGTGGAGGGAGAGGTGAGGCTGCGGAGGATCGTGCCGAGAATGTTCCAGAACACGCTGTCGCTATTTGGGCATTTTCGCGAGAAGAGATCCAAAAAAAATTTTTTTTAAGGTAGGTGAATTTAAGGTTTTTCCTACTCAGAATAACGAGTTCTTTCAATCTAGGAGAAAAAAAGTACAAGAAAAAAATGGTCGCACATTTTTCATACATTTTACATGCTCTCCACTTTGTAACCGCTGTACAAAGTGTTTGAAAAACGGTTATGTAATAGAAACAAAAAGTAGGGACACTTTTTTTCTTCTAGTAGGATCGAAAGAGCTCGTGATTCTGAGCAGGAAAAACATAAAATTTACCTGTTTCAGAAAAATAAGTTTTTGTATCTCTTCTCGCGAAAATGCCCATTTGTGCATTTCTTTATCACAGTGTCGTAGGTCACCTGACTATGTAGGAAACTTATGGCTTAACCTAGCCCTTGACGGCCTCCGACCCCGCGGCAGACCAAAGAAGCGATGTCGTGAAGGCTGACATGAGTGTGAGTGGGCTTACAGTAGAAGATGCCCAGGATCGCGCAAAGAGGAGGAAATGTAGCAGGAAAGCGGACCCTGGCAAAGGCCGGGATAACGCTAGGTAGAAGAAGAATATATATTATGTTCCTTGGTCATGGCTGTCTATGTATTTAAGTATCTATATTTGTCTATCTGTTGTATATATCTTCGCCTGGTACTCACATCACAAGCATTAATTGAGCTTACCGTGGGACTAGATGGATTTGTGAGAGCTGTCCCAAGATATTTATGAACCATTGTGCAGGTTCGGAATCTCGCCCGGGCAGGCGTTCGACAACATCGTGCTTCACATCGCTGAGCAAACCAAGTGTGAATCCAAGGACGCCATCACGGTCCGACTGAACAAGATTGCTGCCAACCCGTTCAAGAACTGGAAATACCCGACCAAGGTAAATATCATTTTACAGCTGAATTCACGAATTAATAGCGATGAAAATTACACGAGAGATACATGTATCTTTCAAAGGCCCCTGTATATTTCAATAAAATACGGTATCTTTCGTTCCAGATCTTCGATTGAATCTTTTGAATCTTTCAGTTTTTAACGTGTAAAATACATTTTCTCAAACTTGCTACGGAATGTTGTTGTTACTTACTTTAAATTAAACCCGGAAATACTATGTATCCGGTGGCATATGCTAAGATGATATGTAAAGATATTTCATGTATTTATTTCACACCTAGGACTGCAAACAAACTGTCTTTTGTTTTGAAACGTCAAATTGTGACACTATGTCTTGACATTCAGCCACAGGAAAAAAAAAAACCTAAGAACTAATGTCTATACCACCAGGTAAAAGGATACCTCAAACAGATTTAAAAAAAAAGTTAGGCGCAAATGTTTTTTTTTAAATGTTGTACGATACTGTACTATTGGTTTATTTACAAATCAAATAGTATGGTTCGGCGAAATCAGTTCGTTTTATTTCATGGCAAGTTTGAGAAAAGCACTATACAAATCTCGGCGAGAAACAGGGTTACAGGCCTCGTATTCCTATCTGGCCTCAGTTCCTTCGGCCAGATACATCTACTTGGCCTGTAACCCTTCGTTTCCCGTCCTCTATAGTAATGTACTATAAAACATATTTTTCGAATTATTATATTATATTATCAGTTAGCTAAAGATATTGAAAATATCAATAGAATTATTACTACATATCCCCATAGCCTAGTTGGTAGCGACCCTGCCTACGAAGCTCGAGGTTCCGGGTTTGAATCCCGGCGAGGGCATTATTTGTGTATTTTTTTATCACAAATATTTGTTCCTTGGTCATGGCTGTCTATGCATATAAGTATCTATCTATTATACACGGTGGAATTTAATCGGTGAACAGGAACCCATTTTTCTAATTCAGTAATCGATGGCGGTCACGTTTATGTAGTACTTAAGTGGAACCAAGTTTTTTTTTTAGCATAACAAATTTTTATGTTGAAATTAAACTTTAATTAAAATTTATTGTCACCCTTCTAATGGTTTAGTCTGAAAAGTTTAATACCTCTTTTCAAACTATCAGCCATGCATCGCTCTTATTTTACATAGGAATAGAGTCTATCGCAAAAATTAAAGCATGTGAGTGGTTATTGCTCATTTATGTTTTAAGTTTCTATGGCTGATAGTTTGAAAAAAAACTTGGTTCCACTTAAGTACTACATAAACGTGACCGCCATCGATTACTGAATTAGAAAAATGGGTTCCTGTTCACCGATTAAATTCCACCGTGTATATATCGTCGTCTAGTACCCACATTACAAGCTTTAATTGAGCTTACCGTGGGACTAGGTTGATTTGTGTAAAATGTCCCAAGATATTTATTTACAAATTGGAATCATTAATCTATGGGCTATGTGACGTAAATGTGAAGTGGGGTATATTTGCGTCAAAAGCAGACATACTTCAGTTTTGTTTTTTTCGAAAGTTACATGTTTCAATTTATAGGAATTTTCGAAACTTTCGAACATGAATCTTTCGCCATTTTCATCGCTAAAAATGAATATATATCATTGTGTGTACAAATGTAGTGAGAAATGACTTGCCTTCGGAAACGTTCGTCAACGTCATGCTGTTTCAGTCTATTTCACTGAGACTGACAGTAATAGCTGTCATGCTACTCCAGTCAGACTCGGTGACACTGCCTGAAACAGCATGTGTTTACGAACGTTTCCGAAGGCAAGTAATTTCTCACTACACCTGTATGCGGTTTTGCTGTACAGGTTGTTAATTCCACGAGAGTTGAGGTCACACACATAACAACGTGTCATGTAAACATAAGGGGAATTTGAAATAAGTGCAGGGTCCAAGGAAAAAACATGTCCAAAGCTTAAAAAATCAGGGCATATTCACACCTTATTCTGTTAAAAGTAAGGTGGTTTTTCCTTCTGTAATTTGAATTGACTAGACATGTTTTTTCCGTGAACCCTTCAAGTGTTCTTTTTTTTGTACTGAGAGTTAATTTAATAGCAACTGTAAGATTCAGCAAAAAGTTTGTTCAACGGATTTGTTTCAGATTTATATGCAAGTCACATTGAGTCATTCATTCACTCACTTATTTTTTACAATTAGTACTTTATTTAGATGTGTGTGTTACCTATTAACTTATCATTCACCTCAACTCTGGTGAAATTAGGCCTATCTAATCTAAGATCCTCGTGTCACAGAAATCAAAGAACACGGAAGAAGCCTCAACACCGCCGGTGGAAGAGACCGGTCGCGGCAAACGCGGCCGCCGCAAGAAGGAACCGACTCCAGAGCCTCCACCGCGCAAGAAGAAGAAGGAAAAGACCCTTTACGTGCCTGATGATGATGAGGAGGAGGTCAGTACTCGTGTCATCATTTCAGTCCCACTGCTGATGGACATAGACCTGGAATGATTGCCATAATGACCGGTCCTGCGTAGACTCCTGCGACTTTCACCAGGTCCACCACCAGTCTGCCTTGTGGGAGGCCTACCCAGGCTATGCCTTCCGGTACGTGATGAGTCAAACCACCGTCTAGTTTGGTAGCCCGAGCTCACCTGCTGGTCCCTCGCAACATTATTCTGCAGAAATCAAAGAACCTGGAAGAACACTTAACATCGGCGGTGGAAGAGACCGGTCAAGAAGGAACCGACTCCAGAGCCTCCACCGCGCAAGAAGAAGAAGGAAAAGACCCTTTACGTGCCTGATGATGATGAGGAGGAGGTCAGTACTTGTGTCGTCATTTCAGTCCCACTGCTGATGGACATAGACCTGGAATGATTGCCATAATGACCGGTCCTGCGTAGACTCCTGCGACTTTCACCAGGTCCACCACCAGACCTTGTGGGAGGCCTACCCAGGCTATGCCTTCCGGTACGTGATATATGAGTCAAACCACCAACTAGTTTGGTAGCCCGAGCTGACCTTCCCGTCCCTCGCAACATTATTCTGCAGAAATCAAAGAACCTGGAAGAACACTTAACATCGGCGGTGGAAGAGACCGGTCAAGAAGGAACCGACTCCAGAGCCTCCACCGCGCAAGAAGAAGAAGGAGAAGACCCTCTACGTGCCTGATGATGATGAGGAGGAGGTCAGTACTTGTGTCGTCATTTTAGTCCCACTGCTGATGGACATAGACCTGGAATGTCATAATGACCGGTCCTGCGCCGTAGACTCCTGCGTCTTTCACCAGGTCCACCATCAGTCTACCTTGTGGGAGGCCTACCCAGGCTATGCCTTCCGGTACGTGATGAGTCAAACCACCGTCTAGTTTGGTAGCCCGAGCTCATCTGCCCGTCCCTCACAACATTATTCTGCAGAAATCAAAGAACCTGGCAGAACACTTAACATCGGCGGTGGAAGAGACCGGTCAAGAAGGAGCCGACACCAGAGCCTCCACCGCGCAAGAAGAAGAGGGAGAAGACCCTTTACGTGCCTGATGATGATGAGGAGGAGGTCAGTACTCGTGTCGTCATTTTAGTCCCACTGCTGATGGACATAGACCAGCAGTGTTATTCACTAAGGAAACCGCCTTGCTGTCAGCGCTGTGTCAGCGCTGCGGCAGCGTCGAGCCTAAAAATGGTATTCACTAATGTACTTTAAACGACACTAGTGCTCGGCGACGAATGCGGCGTGAGCTGGAACTACATTGCGTCGAAAGTTTTACGTTTAATGTATGAACTTCGTATTCTCTAACGAAAAACAGCGACGAACTCGCCCACAAGCTCGCTCACAGCCTCGATTCCTAATGTCAAATCAAACAGCTAGGATTTTAGACAAGGCTGTCTCGACATCGAGCTCGTTGACGAACGCAGCGTCGAATGTGTCAATAAGAGAATAGCATAGCTGGAATGATTGCCATAATGACCGCTCCTGCGCCGTAGACTCCTGCGACTTTCACCAGGTCCACCACCAGTCTACCTTGTGGAAGGCCTACCCAGGCTATGCCTTCCGGTACGTGATGAGTCAAACCACCGTCTAGTTTGGTAGCCCGAGCTGACCTTCCCGTCCCTTGCAACATTATTCTGCAGAAATCGAAGAACCTGGAAGAAGCCTCAACATCGGCGGTGGAAGAGACCGGTCAAGAAGGAGCCGACTCCAGAGCCTCCACCGCGCAAGAAGAAGAAGGAGAAGACCCTCTACGTGCCCGATGATGAAGAGGAGGAGGTCAGTACTTGTGTCGTCATTTCAGTCCCACTGCTGATGGACATAGACCTGGAATGATTGCCATAATAACCGGTCCTGCGCCGTAGACTCCTGCGTCTTTCACCAGGTCCACCACCAGACCTTGTGGGAGGCCTACCCAGGCTATGCCTTCCGGTACGTGATATATGAGTCAAACCACCGTCTAGTTTGGTAGCCCGAGCTGACCTTCCCGTCCCTCGCAACATTATTCTGCAGAAATCAACCTGGAAGAACCCTTAATAATCGGTGGTGGAAGAGACCGGTCAAGAAGGAACCGACTCCAGAGCCTCCACCGCGCAAGAAGAAGAAAGAGAAGACCCTTTACGTGCCTGATGATGATGAGGAGGAGGTCAGTACTTGTGTCGTCATTTTAGTCCCACTGCTGATGGACATAGACCTGGAATGGTTGCCATACTGATGATGATGAGGAGGAGGTCAGTACTTGTTTCATCAGTTCAGTCCCACTGCTGGAAACTCTCATTGTGTCGTAATTTCAGCCACCAAGATGGCCACTGATATATACATGGGTCAAAATTATTTTCGTTGTCCTATTTTGAGTCCCTAAAAAACGTGATGCAGTGGTGATTTTTGTATGAGATGATGTTTTGATTTCAATTTCTGATGTATGGATTAAAATGTAGCGTGAAAAAGAAATACAAGTGTACCGGATTTTTTTAATATACTGAGTCGAAACAGCAACTAAAAGCGTGAAGAGTGCTATGAAACAAGACAACGAAAAAAAAAAACGGTTTTGCACCATCCGCATTCAGGCTCCTGCGATCTTCACCAGGTCGTCAGTCCACCTTTTGGGAGCCTACCCACGCTGCGCCTTCTAGTACGTGGCCGCCACTCGAGAACCTTTCCGCCCGTTGGCCATCAGTTCTACGTGCATTGTGCCCCGCCCACTGCCACTTCAGTTTAGCGATTCGGAGAGCTATATAGGTTACGTCTAGTTATCCTGCTGATGGCTTCGTTTCTAGTACGATCTCGCAGAGAGACTATACCTAGCATAGCCCTCTTCATTCCCCTTTGGCTGACTTTGAGACTTCTGAGGTCCATTGTAAGCGACCACGTTTCGTATGTCATCACTGGCAACACACACTGATCAAAGGCTCTTCTTCAAACACTGCGGAATATTGGACGAAAAGATGTGTAGGTTCCCGAAGTTTGTTACTAAAATTTCGATATTAACTTGAAACGTTGTTCTCAGATACCCCTCGCCCTTCGCCGCACAAAGATCAAGCAAGAACGAGACCAGAAGAAGGAAAAAGAAAAGGAGAAAGAAAAAGAAAAAGAAGAACCCGCACTTACCCCCCGCTCCCGACGTAAAGCAGTGCGGTCTTACGTTGACGATGACTTGGATGATATACCGCTGAAGAACATAAAAAAGGAGATGAAACCGGAGGAGACTGTGTCGATGGAGAGATATTACTTCGGGCAGATTGGAGGCGACGGGCCGATTGAGAAAGTTGCTATATCCGTTGAGGTGAGTTGTCTATTGGACGTAGTTATGCAAAAGGGGACCAACCCGCAAGAATTTTATAGCTAATTCACACCTTTAATCAAAATAAACAAGTCAATCTTTGAAATGACAAATTCATGTGGATTGGTCCCTTTTTGCATAACTACGTCCTGTTATACATTCATGTTTATGTTTGTCTGAGTTTGTGGTCTGGAAAAGAGGCCGGATTGAATATTAGGGTACTAAGCATACTACGTTTAGAGTAAATGGGTAATTTATACACGGATGTATTTGTGAAATCGGATAATCACAGTAATTGAGATATTAAGGCATTATTCATCCTGTATTTGTTATTTTGCTCACCTGTAAGTGAAAACAACCGTCACAATACTTTCACATATTTTGAATACCAACATTACTGACATATCCAATTATACTGACGTCATGTTTGAAAAAAAAATCATTAGAAAAGTAGGAACTAAATAAAATTAAGAAGGGCGTGTAAATGAAACTACCTGCATATGTGGTGTGAGTGATATATAAAACTACATAATTCTTAAAAAGTTTTTCTCTTTCACATAAACTATATTTCAAGTTAATTTTTAACAATTGAACTTACTGTGCGACTATGTCGATTTGTGTAAGATGTAGATGTCCCAAGATATTTATTTATAACTATGATAATGAAGTTTTTGTCAAATTCTAATCAAATTATGTATTATTTTACTAACCCATCTCGGACGCTGGTGATCTTGGTATATTTTTATTCAGTATTTATAATACGCATGATCACTGGCAAGTCAAATCAGCATCTTTTTTCGAACTGTCAAAATGATCACCACTATGGAATTTTATGAAATACTTAAAAGTGACGTCACGTTTGAGTACTGCCAAATGACTCTAAAACTCTTTTAAGTTCTTTTCAATTTATCAAATAGAAGTTTTGTACAAAAACTACTGCAAATCACGTCTTAGTAATAATTTCTTCGTGTATTATGTCGTGCATAATGTTAAATAATTTATTTTAACTACAGTCATCGTCCCTATTTATAACTATAATATTACATCCCCAGTGCCCAACATGTAACATCGAGTTCACAAACAACATCTCCCTGATGGAACACCTGTTCCTGCACGCGATTCCCGCCCCTGCCTCCGCCCCTGAGTCCACCGCCCAGTGCTCTTACTGCTTGGCGCGGTTTGCTACTGAAGAGGACCTGGGGGCCCATTTGAAGCAGGAGCATCCTAGTGACACGAAGACGCCAGATTTGTTTACTTATGCTTGTCTTATCTGTGAGGTTAGTGATTTTTTTTAGTAACCACGATAAATGTTATATGGCCTATTGTGAAAGTCTGTAATAGAAAAAACGCCCCTGAGTCTTCCGCACAGTGCTCTTACTGCTTGACGCGATTTGGCACCGAAGAGGACCTGACCCATTTGAAGCAGGAGCATCCTAGTCAAAGTCAAAGTCAAACTATTCTTTATTCAAGTAAGCTTATTAATAAGCACTTTCGAATCGTCTGACATGAGAGAAAAAAATCTACTACTGGTTCAAACCCTACGCCGTTCCTGAGAAGAACCAGTAAGAAACTCAGGTGGACTTATTTTTTCAAAACAGTATAATAATACATTTTATTAAAATAACATGCATTAAAGAATGTATTACATAAAAAAAAAAGATTATTATAGACATTTTTATAAAGACAGAAATAAATAAAGGATCATAATATTAAACAAAAATAATTATTATTGTACAAGTTCGCAACATTATTAAGTATCTATATCTAATACTACTAGAGATGTAAAGGTCCTCTAGTTGTCAGAATAAAGAGATATTAAGATTTAGAGATGTAAAAGGTCTCTAATCGTCATGATTTTAACAATAATAATAAAATAGAAAATTAACAATTTAGTGACAATCACAAAGCAACTATTCTTATTATTTAAAAGACAACAGCCAATACCTATTTAAATATGACATCACAGTAAAATAAACTCTAATATTAAATTAAACTAGCGATGTATATTCTCTAATGTCAATAATACATAATTTTGGAGATGTAAAGTGTCCCCAATGTCAGTTAATAAATAATAATAATAATGATTTGGAGGTGTAAAGAATCTCCAAATGTCAATAAAAAGTAAATAAAAAGGTATATGAAACAAATGTTTCATGTCAGAAGACAGTTAAACTAAAAGTCTTGTAAACTAGTGCTACAGAATACATAATTATTATGTATCCAATAAGTCAAAATTTTGCTATATAAGGAGATAAATGGGCTCCATGGTGAAATAAATATTAAGTGTGGAGATGTAAAAGGTCTCCACGGCAGGAGCATCCTAGTGACACGAAGACGCCGGATTTGTTTACTTATGCTTGTCTTATCTGTGAGGTTAGTGATTTTTTTTAGTAACCACGATAAATGTTATATGGCCTATTGTGAAAGTCTGTAATAGAAAAAACGCCCCTGAGTCTACCGCACAGTGCTCTTACTGCTTGACGCGATTTGGCACCGAAGAGGACCTGACCCATTTGAAGCAGGAGCATCCTAGTGACACGAAGACGCCGGATTTGTTTACTTATGCTTGTCTTATCTGTGAGGTTAGTGATTTTTTTTTAGTAACCACTGTAAATGTTATTCGGCTAATTGTAGAGGTCAGATAAAAAAACGACCCCTGAGTCCACCGCGCGGTGCTCTTACTGCTTAGCGCTGTTTAGTGCTGAAGAGTACATAGGGTCCATTTTGAGCAGGAGCACCCTAGTGACACGAAGACGCCAGATTTGTTTACTTATGCTTGTCTTATCTGTGAGGTTAGTGGTACTTTATGTATGTATGTAAATTCTTTATTGTACACAAAGCATAGGTAAAAAAAAAACCTTTTAGGAACTTTCCTGATCTTCAAACTTTGAAGGATATATGGGTGTGGATGTCAAAGATATAAAAAAACACTTCTGACTCCACTTTACATAGACATATTGTTTGACGCGGTTTGGTGCTGAAGAAAACCTAAGAGCTCATTTGAAGTTGAATCATCTTAGTGACACAAATACGCCGTATTTGTTTACGTATGCCTATCTCATCAATGTTAGTAATTATTTACTAATGTTCAGATTCAGCAATCAAGAATTTACGTTTTATGAGCTTTTGAGCTATACAACGCTCCTGAATCCACTCTTAATTAGTAATATCATCGTAGTGATATGAAGACGCCCCATTTATCGCCGCAGAACTCAACATTGATTTTAAGTTACAATGTTTTTTTATAGTTGACTAGCGACCCGTCCCGGCTGCGCACGGGTACTATACCTACATAAAAACCTTCCTCTTGAATTACTCTACCTATTAAAAAGAAATCTCATCAATATCCGTTGCGTATTTTTAAAGATTTAAGCGTACAAAGGGACATAGGGGCAGAAAAAGTGACTTTTATACTATGTAGTGATGATCAAATCAACACATTTTAATAATGAATATTGTCCTTCAGGTTCGTTTCGCCGCCGTCCTGACACTAGCAACCCACATGCAGAAAACCCATTTACCGCTAGAGCTGCCATATGTATGCGACGCGTGCGATTACCGCGCCTCGTCCCAGCGTCGCCTCGCCGACCACTACCGCGACAAGCATCGTCACCATCACTCTCTCCAGTGCCCGCACTGTCTCAAGGTGAGTGACACACATGACCCACCTACCACAGACCTACCGCAAACTTCGAAATTCTCATAATTCAAGGATTTGTCATAGACATAGAAAGTTTTTATTTAGCATCACAAAAAAGCACGATACAGAGGATATACAATAGGACGAAAGAAAAAGAAAACAATTTTAAAATTAACCTAAATATTAACATATATTATATATAGTTCCATGGATGATAAATAGGAGCTTGCCTCAGCATGATGTTGCAGAGTGTTTACTACTCGTACAACGCTGATTTTCAGGCAGACCCTTACAATATGTATCCCTTATTTGCTGTTGATCAAAAACTAAATGGCTCAGAGTTGTATGTTGTTGTATGTATCAATAATAACAATAATATGTTGTATGATTGCAAGCTATGTGTATTTCAGCAGAGCAATTTTTTGGTACAAGATGAATAGAATGGTCATATATAAAAGGAAGTTGTCGTTATCGCCCCATCATCATTAAAGCATTACAGCGTCATTAGTGATAGTGACAGAAATCCGAACTTTAAGAATTTCGAAATGCAGGCACTGCAGTTTGCCAACTTAGCCACAAATTATCCCATAGCTCTTTAGACGAAGTCACTTCTCATCGAGTCTTCGTAGAGAAGTGTTTTAAACTTTTTTCTTCGAAGTATGTGTTATGATTTTTTTTTTATTTTGGACATGATACAGGTCAATTAATTGAATAACGACTATGTTCTCAGGTAATTTTTGAACTGCTTACACTTTTTCAAGGACTGACTGCACTATCTGACTATAAGCTGAAAAGTTCATATAAAAATATTTTCTCAAACATGCAATGAAATATTGTCTTCACGTTCCTTAAAATAGACTCTGAAGTATCGCTTTTAGGGCCCAGTAACTCACTGGGATGGAAATGGAATATTTTTCAGGCCTAGGCCTGCAAACTTTTTTTTTTTAATTTCGACAACATTGTCATTTTTTTTGCATTTCTTTGTATGTTTGAGAAAAGTACTATACATTCCTCTGCATGAAAACGGATTCTCGGCCTTGTTACCTATCCAGCCGGATACCAACTTGGCCGGAAATCCTCATTTTCCCGGCCTCTGATGTAATGTACTATTTCAGGTCAGAAGCATCAATACAGATGTGATAGCCAAGAAACAATTTTGCAGCTTTCTATCTGTCCCTTGCTTCAACAAAAATACGATGTTATATGTATAGAAACGTAAAATAAAGTCCGAATCAAATGTAGATCGAACGATTTGAAACAAAATCAGTACATTACAATATTTTGCCTTCGCAGGTGATCCAAGTGTACGCAGACGGCCACGAGATGACGGCCAACATTCTGCTGTTCCTGGACCATCTGAAGCAGCATCAGGATAAGGAGTTGGAGGTACGCTGCAACCGCTGCGTGCTGAAGTTCGTGCATCTAGGTCAGTTACGTGTTTTTGGCGTTTACTTTAAAAGTTTTAAAAACTTGAGTGTTTTTTCATACAAAAATAAAACTTTGAAAGGGTTTAGCAGCCTTACCGAACAAGTGGTGCCTTTCCCCACGGATGAGGTCAATATTTTAGGTGGTGTACTAGCAGGACCTAAGAATACTCCATGCTTAATATCAGCTCTAGATCTTCTTTTGTTTCAGAGTTATTCAAGATAATGTAAAATATACAGGGTGCCGTTGAAAGTGGCATATTTCGTAAACTGTTCAAGTTAGATCAACCAAACAAAATTGTGTTTGATAACAATAAAATAAACTACAAAATGCATAATTTTAACCTGCATATTGTCCTTATTTTTCATAATAAAAAAAGGTTTCTTGTTTTTTTTCCATATTTTTTTTTATTTCACGCGGAGGTACACCTACAAAAAAAATATGCATACATAGCCACTAATGTCCACTGTATACATAAATAAAAATATTTCCGTAAATCATTGTGCGTCATGCCAAAAAAAAATTTTTTTCAGAAGTAGTCGTTACTGGCATACAAATAAAGTACCAGTGCAGTGTGAACATAAGTTAGTGTGTAGGTATACAATCTCTCGACACTTACCGCACAAAATATCATTGACGTAAATTGACTTATTAGTACATTTGCTTTATAAAAGAGAGATAAACATTTGACACATAGTATTGTTTTCGACATTTGATTTGTTGCATTTTCTGTAGGAAAATGGAAAAAATTAAGTGTAAGTCTTGTGAAAAAACGTTAAAAAATATATGTGGAAAGAAAAAATGCATACAAACTGGACAAGAGGCTGATTTATATAGCAAATGCACTCATCATCATCATCATCATCATCAGCCTATGTTAGTCCACTGCTGGACGAAGGCCTCTCCTATTAAACTATGCGTATAGACGCATTAGGAGGTAAATGCCCATAATCGCCACGCTGGGCAAGCGGATTGGCGATCGCAGTAATGTGTCTACAGTGATGACGCTGCTGCCCATCATCAATCGTTATCAAAATGCACTAATAAGTCAATTTACGTTAATGATATTTTGTGCGGTAAGTGTCGAGAGATTTTATACCTACACACTAACTTATGTTCACACTGCACTGGTACTTTATTTGTATGCCAGTAACGACTACTTCTAAAAAAATTTTTTTTTAGCATGACGCACGATGATTTACGGAAATATTTTTATTTATGTATACACATACAGTGGACATTAGTGGCTATGTATGCATATTTTTTTTGTAGGTGTACCTCCGCGTGAAATAAAAAAAAATATGGAAAAAAAACAAGAAACCTTTTTTTATTATGAAAAATAAGGACAATATGCAGGTTAAAATTATGCATTTTGTAGTTTATTTTATTGTTATCAAACACAATTTTGTTTGGTTGATCTAACTTGAACAGTTTACGAAATATGCCACTTTCAACGGCACCCTGTATATTTTACATTATCTTGAATAACTCTGAAACAAAAGAAGATCTAGAGCTGATATTAAGCATGGAGTATTCTTAGGTCCTGCTAGTGCACCACCTAAAATATTGACCTCATCCGTGGGGAAAGGCACCTCTTGTTCGGTAAGGCTGCTAAACCCTTT